>JXCR01146330.1:607626-674292 GCA_002079205.1 Phalaenopsis hybrid cultivar
ATAGAAGAAGCAGAACCGAGCAACTACAAGGAAGCCCTAAAGAGCAAGGAAAGACTCAGGTGGGAAGAGGCAATGGATGAGGAAATGGCTTCTCTGATGAAGAACAAAACCTGGGAACTTGTGGATCGACCAAAGAACAAAAGAGTGGTTGGTTGCAAGTGGAACTTTAAGAAGAAGGAAGACACGCCAGGTATTGAGAGGATCAAGTACAAAACCAGACTCGTTGCAAAGGGATTCACTCAGGTAGAAGGAATCGACTTCAACGAAATTTTCTCGCCCCTCGTGAAGCACTGCTCCATTAGGATAGTCTTAGCACTAGCAGTTCAATTCAATTTGGAATGAGAGCAGCTAGATGTTAAGACTGCGTTCCTGCATGAAGAGCTTGAAGAAACCATCTACATGGATCAGCCAGATAGGTACTGCACACCTGAGACAAAGGATAAAGTTTGCTTGCTGAAGAAAGCTTTGTATGGACAGAAACAAAGCCCCAGACAATGGTACAAATGATTTGATGAGTTCATGCTAAAGATCGAATTTGTCAGATGCAGCTACGACAGTTGCGTGTACATGAAGTGGCAAGACGGTGAAATAAGTACCTACTTGCTTCTTTATGTGGATGATATGTTAGTAGCCAGCAGAAGCAAGGAGGAAATCCAGAAGATCAAAGGTATGCTAAATTCTGAATTTGACATGAAGGACTTAGGACCTGCTACAAAGATCCTAGGGATGGAGATTACTAGAGATAGGAAAAATGACACATTATTCTTATCTCAAAAGTCATATATTCAGAAGGTTCTAGCAAGGTTCAACATGCATGAGGCTAAGCAAGTTGCAACACCTATTGGCCAACACTTTAGATTGTCAAACTCTCAAGCACCAGAGACTGAAGATGAGAAAATGTACATGGAGGGTGTCCCTTATGCCAACGGGGTTGGTAGCATCATGTATAGGATGATCTGCAGCAGACCAGATTTGACCTACGTCGTCGGCATTGTAAGCAGGTTCATGGTAAACCCAGGACAGACTCATTGGGAAGCACTAAAATAGATCCTGAGGTACCTGAGAGGCACTATAGACCTAGGTCTACTCTTTAAAAGGCAGGAAGACAAAGAAGAAAAGATAGTTGGTTACGTGGACTCTGGTTATGCAGGAAGCATTGACACCAGGAAGTCACTGACCGGATTCATTTTCACTGTCTTCGGTACTACTAACAGTTGGAAGTCTAACCTCCAATCCGTTGTGGCCCTCTCAACAACAGAATCCGAATACATTGCTGTGACTGAAGCAATCAAGGAAGCTATGTGGCTAAAGGGCATGGCTGAAGAGCTTGGGATACATCAGAAGGTGATAATTGGGTTTTGCAAAAACCAAAGCACCATTCACCTAACCAGAAATTAGATATTTCATGAAAGATCCAAGCATATAGATATAAAGCTTCATTTTGTGAGGGATGTCGTCGTCAAGGGTTCAATAGTAGTGGAGACGATACCTACTGAAGAAAATTCTGCTGATATGCTCACTAAGGTGCTACCGACAGCTAAGTTCAGACACTGTCTGGACTTAGTAAACTTCAGAAGGGCTAAGGGCCCCTCAGGGGCCAGGTGGAGGGAATCTTTACTTCGAAGCTTCTCAATTTAGGGTTAAGGTGGAGAATTGTTATTTTAACCCCCAATTATTGAACTAAGGTAAAATGACAATTTTGTAATGTGGCACCGTCACCTATCACATCTCACCTACCTGCCACCTACCGCCCACCTACCTGCCACCTACCTCCCACCTACCACTCTCTTGTTTCTATAAATAGAAAGGGTGTGAGGCCTAGGAGAGCAAGAGAAGAGATCTTAAACTACCACAAAGGATGAGAGAATAGCTAGAGAGCTAGAAAGGAGGAGAGCATCTTGAGGTCTTGAATCAAGGTGTCGCTTGAGAAGGAGGCCATAGAAGGAAGATGATGGCTCATCTCTATGTATAAGCTATGTATTCTCCATTTCTTTTGCCTTAGTAAACTACTTGATTGATTCCCGTGGACGTAGATCCAGTTGGATCGAACCACGTAAACGATCTGTGTTTGTTTGTGTTCTTGTTTCAATTTTATGCCAGGAAGTACATATCGCACAACAACACATCTCTCATCCCCGCCCAATTCGACTACATCTCCTCCGGCCAAGCTTATCGGTGGAGAAACACCTTCCCTATGCTCCTACTCGTGGCAGCCACCGGTGACCCCGTCTCCATCCGATGCACAAAGAAAAACACCAGGCCCAAACAGCAAGTCGCCTAATTCCCTGCCTACACCGCAAGTTTGCAGAGGTCTCCCGCTCCTTTCTCCAGCTCTTTCCATTCCTCTTTACTCTACCATCCAATAAACCTGGTATGTGCAGAGGATGAAGAAGGCATCGTAAATTATCTCAGGGGCAAGCTACTGAGTCTGACGGGGCGGCTCACAAACGTGATTCTGTATCTCCTAAGATCCAAAATCGGGCTGACATTCTGAATGAACTCGAAGGTTAGCGTGATACGTTTGATGAGGAAGGAACAACTTTTGAGGCAAAATATCACAGGCTTCAGTAGCCTTTATACATCAAGAGGTACGAGATTATTAACCGTCTGATAGAAACTGAGGGTGTTGTTAATGACATTGCGGAGGATGCTACTGAAGAAAAGGATCCATCAGCAAAATGTGGATGTGGAATGAGAGAAGAAAGGGATTCATGAGAGCTGCGAAAATGAGGAAGTGGCGATTGAATTTCAAAGGAGGAAATGTGGCCTTGCCGGCAGCATGTGAAGAAGATGGATCAGTGGGATATGCTATAAGATGTCATTGGGGTGAAGAGATTAGAGAAGATCGTGCGTAATCTTGATGGAATTTCAGGAAAGATGACTCTTATCTAACATGCCTGTGCAGATGAAATGATAATCCATCATATTCTTAAGATGGAGAGACCTGGTTTGCTGCCAAATTTTTGTCTGAATGTCAGTCATAAAAAAACAATAAAAATGAACTAATTTGGACAAAAATGTAATCAAATTAAAACTCTTAAACTACAAATTAAGATAAAATCTAGATGAAAAACTATTATAAAAATCATCTCAAAGGAATAAAGTTGAATATAAGTTAGACATGCAGAGCTTACAGAGGACTCGACGACTCCTCATCGAGGTCGATTGAAACCTGTGGTGAACACACCTGTTCACCTATAAACTGCAAATGAGGTTTTCTATTGATTAATCAAAGTTTTTAAAATCATGCATTGCAATTATGGGGTTCTATTTCAGCACTGAAATGAGTGTTATGTGTGTAAATGATGTCTAAACTGTTCAATCATAATATAATATACATAATCGTTTTGGGATTAGTAGCATTAATACAAGCGGATGGAAGGTATTTCACT
Source organism: Phalaenopsis hybrid cultivar (assembly GCA_002079205.1). Lineage (NCBI taxonomy): Eukaryota > Viridiplantae > Streptophyta > Magnoliopsida > Asparagales > Orchidaceae > Phalaenopsis > Phalaenopsis hybrid cultivar. Next base: position 611,019 of record JXCR01146330.1, read on the forward strand.
AAAATACTTTGGACAAAATCTTGCACACACGACACTAGATCTATATAGCATTTAAAATAGCAAACAGAAGGCGAACCTCAATGCCCTAATATGAAATCTTGCACGCTCCATCTCACACATTCCTCATGCCTATCAGCATCAAGTCAAATACATCATTTTGAAGAACATTAAATGCTTGCATGAGATTATTAATGTCAAGCATGCCAGCTTGAAAAACATTCAATGTCTCAAAGTCCATGCAATCAAAGCAAACAAATACATTAAGAATCATGCACTTTAGTGTTAAATACTTGCATGTGCTCTGACCGGTTTATTCAATATTTAAACACATCTTCTTGTGGGTAACGAGCCACCTTACCTATAAGATAAGGTCGTAAGTCTCACAAATCGTTCTCCCCAAAAAAAATAGAGTTAACAAAATTGAGCCCCCACTAGCGCTGTAAATGAGTCAAGCTTGAGCGCGCTCAAACTTGGCTCATGTTTGGCTCATGAACAGGTTGTTCGTGTTCGGCTCGATTTAAATATTATTGTTTGAGTTTGGCTTGAAATTGGTTCTTTAAAATTAATTAGAAAAATAGATGTAGAGTGTTCAATTCGAATCTGCACCATTCTGTGCACTAGAAAGCGCAGAACCACATGACTACACGAGCTGTTATGATTACAGATAATATGTTATTATATAAATAACATATATAGTTTCTTTATTGTGAAATAAAATGAGTCGAGCGAGCTAACAAAGAGTTGTTTATGTTTGGCTAGTTCACTTAGTGAACAAGTTGAACACAAGCTACTTAACGAGCTGAGTTTTTCGCAAGAGATTGGCTTTTTTGACAGCCCTAACCCCCATTGAGCTAGTATGATCCTAATTAAGATTTGAATTGGCAAGATTGAGCTCATAATATGCTATTATGATCCTCCTGATGAGAATCAAAGTGAAAGGACTATTACGTTAATCATATTTAAGTTATAATTTACCCTGATGATATACATATTCATTGTACATCTTAACCAGAAGGTTCTACTTATAAAAATTAATTTTTAAATCAAAAAATTTATAAAATAATAAAATAAAATTCTATCACTTAAGGTTAAAAGCAAACCTCACACACCTTCCACAAAAGTTTTCCAGTTTTTTGAGGTGGACAAATTTAATATGGACTCAAGCTCAGAAATATTCAATGCCATAGTAAGTATATTACTAAATTTAAGCTTAAAACAAGATCATGCTATTAAGGATATGGCCTGAGTCCTCTGTTCGAATGATTTTACTGCAATATAGCACCACAAAGTAGTGATTATGATTGGATTTCTCTTTCCAGGTGGTTTCTTGCCCAGTAGTACCACTATATTATGGTCACAACTGTAACTTGTATGTTTCTTAATAACAGTCTGCACCTTTGAGTTATGAATCATAGTGTATATTCAATATGACACAAAGCATTCTGTAAACTAAAGTTGATGTAGATTAGTCCCCTCAGAAATTCGCCCAAGCTCTATAAGGTTCCCTTGAATGAATCTACCCATGGTTACTGACAAATATCATACTCTATGGTTATGTCAATTACCTCCACCGACTAAGTAGATTAGGGATCATGACAACCCGAGATGACAAAATCATTAGATCTTAATTGGGTTTGTCATCATTTCCGCCATCATCCACTTTAAGCTCATGATGATAATTTTATAATTTAAAAGTATACATCTATGGCTACTATATGTTAAATCTGAATACTTAGCATCTAATAAGCAGCCTTAATTGAAAATGCTCACCCATTATTGGGAGGGGGTAATTAACCATAGGGGATTGCTTCTATGAGAAACTTCTAATCCTGTATCTTAAAGTCCTCACAAAAAGAGATTGAAATCTCTGGGTAGTGTTTTATCTACTGTCTCATTTTCCTTCAGAAAATTTGACCCAGACTTAACATATAAGCTCTCAACAAGAGTCCAGGGTATTTCGAACTTCGGAACCTACAACTGACCTCAAAATTTGCATCAAAATTTTTTTTGACATTCATGCTTAAGGAAAAATCTTTTGAATAGCATACCTTTAGAAAATTTCTAATTCATGATAACATAACATAAAATCATGAGTCTAATGCTTCATCAAAGCAGAATAAGCTAGAAATAGAAAAAAAAAGCTCTACTTTAATGGACTCTGGCATTATTCAATTGTTGAAGTACAACCATCAGCTCTTTGTCACACACAAGTTAGCAAAGTTTCATGAGCGCTATGTGAATTTTTGTTAAATTTATACGATGTAAACTAGAGTAACTAATAAGACAACTCTTCTTATCAGCAAATTGTCATTTTCATGAGTATAAAACTCATGTGTCATTATATTTTTCAAAGCTGAGGATGTTTACTATTCTGATGCATGAATATTTGCCCCTTGTTTTTCTTCCTAAAAATTTTATTCGAAATTCAAAGTTAAAAAAACATAATATTCTAATATGAAAAAAAAGAAGGAAAAATAAAAGAGCCAAATATGTACCAAAACATTTTATACCTAAATCAGATCAATAAGGTATCCATAAGAGAATATAAACCCAAGCAGTCAAAATAACAAGCCATTTTATAGATTCCCAAAGACATCCACCTCATCTCCAACATCATCAATCTGCCTTTCCTCCTACAATGACAACAAATTTACAAAGGGTATAAGAATAACATGAATTATAAACTAAAAACCAACCTAAGAATTATGAATTTTAAACAAGAAAGATAGAAATAAAATAGACAACCTTTTATGAGTTCATGAAAATACCCGTCACTAGTATATTTTATGGGTATAATTGAATTTGAATAAAATGAAAAAGGTTAAAATGCCATTGTCATAAAAAATAATGCCNTGTATGGATGGCGACAGGGGCAGCTGGGCAATGTTGGGAGGCTGGCAGCTGAGAAGGAAGGTGGAGGGAGGGTTGGACACGGAAAGAGAAGAAGAGGCGGTAGACTCCACACATGAAATTTGAAAGCAATCACAGCAAGGACTGAACCCTACAACCAGAAAACAACAATTTATATACTCTCATTGATGAAGAAAAGGAAAGAAATAAAGAAGAAAACTCCCACGCAAAAAAAAGAGGGTAGGGAGGCAAGAAAGATCCAGCTATAGCTAGTAACATTTTTCTATATGAAGAGGAGCAGAAAAAGGAGTAGGAAAGCGGCGTGGGAGGTCGCTCGCCTCATCAGGAGTCCCGTGCTCAGGCCGCCGGCTGATTCACTCTGCAGGAGGCCCCACTCCCGCGTTCCTGTGCGGGAAGGCCATGGCAAAGTCCCACGTCACCCATGTTTCGCCTATACTTCACCGCCTCATTCCACTCCTCTTTATCCCACTAAGTGAGGTCGGCTACATTAATTATTTTTCTCCATTGTGCCATATTTTTATTGAATTCTAATAAATATCACCCTCACTGGCTGGCAGGTTGGCAGGTAAGTCTCCCATTCTTTCTGTCGCGGAGCTGAAACCTCGAGCTGCCTGCTCCTTCTCCATCTCCTCTCCCAGTCTCACTGTCAAGCAACATTCACAACAGGCAACTCAACCTCCTCCAGCCCACCGGCAAAGTCTCCGTCCAAAAACACCTCTCTCCCAATTCGACTACATCTCCTCCGGCCAAACTCATCGGTGGAGAAACACCGTCCCTCTGCTCCTACTCGTGGCAGCCTCCGGCGACCCCGTCTCCATCCGATGCACAAAGCAAAACAGCCGGCCAAACAGCAACTCGCCTTCCTCCCTGCCTCCCCCGCAAGTTTGCAGAGGTCTCCCGCTCCTTCCTCCACTTCTTTCCATTCCTCTGTACTCTACCATCCAATAAACCTGGAATGTACAGAGGATAAAGCAGGCATCGTAAATGATCTCAGGGGCAAGCTACTGAGTCTGACAGGGCTGCTCACAAACGTGATGCTATATCTCCTAAGATCCAAAATCGGGCTGACATTCTGAATGAACTCGAAGGTGAGCATCATACGCATGATGCTAAATTTTAAGAGGAAGGAACAGCCCTTGAGGCAAAATATCAAAGGCTTCAGTAGCCTCTATACATCAAGATGTACCAGATTATTAACGGTTTGATAGAAACTGAGGGCGTTGCTAATGACATTGCGGAGGATGCTACTGAGGAAAAGGATCTATCAGCATAATAAGGAAGTGGAAGGAGAGAAGAAATGAATTCATGAGAGCTGCAAAAACGAGGAAGTGGCGATTGAATTTCAAAGGAGGAAATGTGACCTGGCCAGCATGTGAAGAAGATGGATCAGTGGGATATGCTATAAGATGTCATTGGGGTGAAGAGCTTAGAGAAGATCGTGCGTAATCTTGATGGAATTTCAGGAAAGACGACTCTTCTCTAACATGCCTGTGCAGATGAAATGATAATCCATCATATTCTTAAGATGGTGAGACCTGGTTTGCTGCCAAATTTTTGTCTGAATGCCAGCCATAAAAAAACAATAAAAATGAACTAATTTGGACAAAAATGTAATCAAATTAAAACTCTTAAACTACAAATTAAGATAAAATCTAGATGAAAAACTATTATAAAAATCATCTCAAAGGAATAAAGTTGAATATAAGTTAGACATGCACAACTTACAGAGGACTCGACGACTCGTCATCGAGGTCGATTGAAACCCGTGGTGAACACACATGTTCACCTATAAAACGCAAATGAGGTTTTCTATGGATTAATCAAAGTGTTTAAAATCATGCATTGCAATTATGGGGTTCTATTTCAGCACTGAATGAGTGTTATGTGAGTAAATGATGTTTAAACTGCTCAATCATAATATAATATACATAATCGTTTTGGGATTAGTAGCATTAATACAAGCGGATGGAAGGTATTTCACTAAAAGACTTTGGACAAAATCTTGCACACACGACAGTAGATCTATATAGCATTTAAAATACCAAACAAAAGGCGAACGTCAGTGCCCTAATATGAAATCTTGCACGCTCCATCTCACACATTCCTCATGGCTAACAGCATCAAGTCAAATACATCATTTTGAAGAACATGAAATGCTTTAAGATTTATGCATGGGATTATTAATGTCAAGCATGCCAGCTTGAAAAACATTCAATGTCCCAAAGTCCATGCAATCAAAGCAAATAAATACATTAGAATCATGCACTTTAGTATTAAATACTTGCATGTGCTCTGACAAGTTTATTCAATATTTATACACATCATCTTGTGGGTAACGAGCCACCTTACCTATAAGATAAGGTCGTAAGTCTCACAAATCGTTCTGCCTAAAAAATATAGAGTTAACAAAATTGAGCCCCCACTAGGGCTGTAAATGAGTCAAGCTTTAGTGCGCTCAAATTTGGCTCATGTTTGGCTCATAAACAGGTTGTTCGTGTTCGACTCGATTTAAATATTCTTGTTTGTGTTTGACTTGAAATTGGCTCGTTAAAATTAATTAAAAAAATATATGTAGAGTGTTCAATTCGAATCTGCACCAACTCTGTGCACTAGAAAGCGCAGAACCACATGTCTACACGAGCTGTTATGATTATGGATAATATATTATTATATAAATAACATATAGAGTTTCTTTATTGTGAAATAAAATGAGTCGAGTGAGCTAACAAAGGGTTGTTCATGTTCGGCTAGTTTCCTTAACGAACAAGTTGAACACAAGCTACTTAATGAGCTGAGTTTTTCGCAAAAGATTGGCTTTTTTGACAGTCCTAGCCCCCACTGAGCTAGTATGATCCTAATTAAGATTTGAATTGGCAAGATTGAGCTCATAATATGCTATTATGATCCTCCTCATGAGAATCGGAGTGAAAGGACTATTACGTTAATCATATTTAAGTTATAATTTACCCCGATGATATACATACTCATTGTACATCTTAACCAGAAGGATCTACTTATAAAAATTAATTTGTAAATCAAAAAATTTATAAAATAATAAAATAAAATTCTATCACCTAAGGGTAAAAGCAAAACTCACACACCTTCCATAATAGTTTGTCAGTTTTTTGAGGTGGACAAATTTAATATGGACTCAAGCTCAGAAATATTCAATGTCACAGTAAGTATAGTACTAAATTTAAGCTTAAAACAAGATCATGTTATTAAGGATATGGCCTGAGTCCTCTGTCCGCATGATTTTACTGCAATATAGCACCACAAAGTAGTGATTATGATTGGAGTTCTCTTTCAGGGTGGTTTGTTGCCCAGTAGTACCATTATATTATGGTCACAACTGTAACTTGTATGTTCCCTAATAACAGTCTGCACCTTTGAGTTATGAATCATAGTGTATATTCAATACGACACAAAGCATTCTGTAAACTAAAGTTGATGTAGATTAGTCCCCTCAGACATTCACCCAAGCTCTATAAGGTTCCCTTGAATGAATCTACCCATGGCTACTGACAAATATCATACTTTCTGGTTATTATTACCTCCACTGACTAAGTAGATTAAGGATCATGACAACCCGAGATGACAAAATCATTAGATCTTAATTGGGTTTGTCATCATTTCCCCCATCATCCATTTTAAGCTCATGATGATAATTTTATAATTTAAAAGTATATATCTATGGCTATTATATGTTAAATCTGAATACTTAGCATCTAATAAGCAGCCTTAATTGAAAGTGCTCACCCATTATTGGGAGGGGGTAATTAACCATAGGGGATTGCTTCTATGGGAAACTTCAAATCCTGGACCTTAAAGTCCTCACAAAAAGTGATTGAAATATTTGGGTAGTGTTTTATCTACTGTCTCATTTTCCTTCTGAAAATTTGACCTAGACTTAACATATAAGCTCTCAACAAGAGTCCAAGGTATTTCAAATTTCGGAACCTACAATTGACCTCAAAATTTGCATCAAAAACATTTTTGACATTCATGCTCAAGGAAAAACTTTTGAATAGCATACCTTTAGAAAATTTCTAATTTATGATAGCATAACATAAAATCATGAGTCTAATAGTTCATCAAAGCAGAACAAGCTAGAAATAGAAAAAAAAGCTCTACTCTAATGGAGTCTAGCATTATTCAATTGTTGAAGTACAACCATCAGCTCTTTGTCACACACAATTTAGAAAAGTTTCATAAGCGCTATGTGAATTTCTATTAAAGTTATACGACGTAAACTAGAGTAACTAATAGACAACTCTTCTTATCAGCAAATTGTCATTTTCATGAGTATAAAACTCATGTGTCATTATATTTTTCAAAGCTGAGGATGTTTACTATTCTGATGCATGAATATCTGCCCTTGTTTTTCTTCCTTTGAATTCTATTCGAAATTCAAAGTTAAGAAAACATAACATTCTAATATGAAAAAAGAAAGAAGGAAAAATAAAAGAGCAAAATATGTACCAAAACATTTTATACCTAAATCCGATCAATAAGGTATCTATAGAGAATATAAACCCAAGCAGTCAAAATAACAAGCCATTTTATAGATTCCCAAAGACATCCACCTCATCTCCAACATCATCAATCTGCCTTTCCTCCTACAATGACAACAAATTTACAAAGGGTATAAGAATAACATGAATTATAAACTAAAAACCAACCTAAGAATTATGAATTTTAAACAAGAAAGATAGAAATAAAATAAACAACCTTTTATGAGTTCATGAAAATACCCATCACTAGTGTATTTTATGGGTATAATTGAATTTGAATAAAATGAAAAAGGTTAAAATGCCATTGTCATAAAAAATAATGCCTCAAAAATTACTGGCCTGAGTTTCAATCCTTCTTTCTTCATCCTTGCCATGAAGAGCACTATGTAGTGTAGTTCCTAACATATTTTTAAAAATTATAGTCAAGTCATTTCTTATCAACCCACTTGTTTCCTACCAACTACTTTACTAGCCATGACAAAGCTCATTGGGGCCTTCTCCAAAATGNATACAAACCTGAGTTTCAATCCTTCTTTCTTCATCCTTGCCATGAAGAGCACTATGTAGTGTAGTTCTTAACATATTTTTAAAAATTATAGTCAAGTCATTTCCTATCAACCCACTTGTTTCCTACCAACTACTTTACTAGCCATGACAAAGCTCATTGGGGCCTTCTCCAAAATGAAAGAGAAAACAAAATATATTTTCTACTACTTTTTCCTTATGAATATTATTTTTGCGTTTTCTCCAAGCCTAATTTTACACACTTTACTTTTATTAACAATTACCTTAGCATTTTATTTTTTCTAAACCCATTTGATTCTATCCTATTGATACCAGATCGGGGAAAAAGGACCCAAACCACAAAATTTACATTTATTGCTAGGAAAATAGGGTTACAACATACTCAAATTGAAAATAACATCACCAAAACATAAAACAACATAACAAACACCTTCAATGTGCATCTCAAGTGCAGTAGAGGAAGGTTAGGTGGATCAGGATGGCTAGGGGGGTGGTGGCAGCAAAGATGGTGTGTTGAGCGACGTATTTGGCTGCAGAACAATGTGCGTGGGGCTAGACAGTGGTTTGGAGAGGTTGGACGACAGGTTTGGAAGCTGTAAAGTGGGGCTAGAGGGGGTTGGGGAAGGGCTGAAGTGGTCGGTGGTTAAGGGGGGATGGAAAGGAAGGTTTAGGGAAAATAAAAAGGGAGATACAATCGCCTACCTCCCTTGATATAGCCCTATAACAGGGAAAATGATTCTACATACGAAATTTGAAGGTAAACACAACAACAATTGCCCTAAATCTCTAAAAACAACAATATACAGACTCTTATTGGAGGAGAAAAGGAAAGAAGAAGGAAAGAAAACTCCGACTCAAAAGGAAGGGGTGAGAATACTCCAGAATAACCATTAAAAGCTTTCGATAATGAGAAGAAGCAGAAAAGGCAAGGGATGAGTTTTCAAAAGACCTGTCTGTGCCAGTCGGTTCGACTAGGATTGCAGTGATCCCACATCTACGTCGAGTGAGAAGCCCCACGTCTGTGTTGAGCAGGAAGCCCCGTGTCACCAACTTTAGCACTTAATATTAAGTTTAATGAAACAAAGAATATTAATATAAATCGAAAAGTAAGCATAACGGTTGATAAAGATTACTATCATAACATAATATATCCATCATATTCCAAATAAACAGCAGGAAGCGATTAATTGAAATGACATTAATTGCAAGGCATCCATTTTACACTTTATTTTATAAAGATTCATATTTAAAGCTCGAAAAGCTCTTTTTTCAATCATTAGAGTGATCAAAGAAAAAATACATTAAAAAATTATGAAACTAACGATACAAACTCATTCAAAAGATTGACAACACTTTGTTTGTGTCATCTCCACAGAAGATTAACAAGAATATTATTCTATAAAATTCGATGCCAATTCAAAAGGTAACATAGCCAAGGCATGAAAGCATCAGCCGGACTTTTTTTTGTTTCCTGTTGCTTTAAAAAATAGGTTCACAGATGTTGGAGAGACAAAAACATACAGCGTTAAGTTGGTTAGATTTCAGGGTTTATACCTAAAAATAATGACATATGAAAATAACGAGGCATTGGTTAAAAATTTTAGTGATTCCATGAAAAAGGACAATTTCATTCCCTCCTCAGCTAACCAACAATGCTGTTGTTCTTGCTCCTCATGATAATGATATGGAGTGATTAAATGCATATTTTCAAACATGCTACCTAAAAGAGTAAGCCAATAATTTTTATCACCATAAGTAATGACTTAACCAAGCATCTTATTGAACTACATGAAACTGCTAAAGGATACCTTATACAACCACAAAAGGAGCAACCACAAAAGGAGCATTATTTACAAAGAAATGTATCGTAAATTGTTACTGAGTTCTGTTTCTCTAATAAGTGTAATTGTCAAAAGTTTCGTATGAAACNCATTTTTGCGTTTTCTCCACGCCTAATTTTACACACTTTACTTTTATTGAAAATTACCTTAGCATTTTAATTTTCCTAAACCCATTTGATTCTATCCTACTGATGCCAGATCGGGGAAAAGGACCCAAACCACGAAATTTACTTTTATTGATAGGGAAATAGGGTTACAACATACACAAATTGAAAATAACATAACGAAAACATAAAACAGCATAACGAACACCTTGAATGTGCATCTCAAGTGTAGTAGATGAAGGTTAGGTGGATCAGGATGGCTAGGGGGGTGGTGGCAGCAAAGATGGTAGGTTGAGCGACGTATTTGGCTGCAGAACAATGTGCGTGGGGCTAGACAGTGGGTTTGGAGAGGTTGGATGGCAGGTTTGGAAGCTGTAAAGTGGGGCTAGAGGGGTTTGGGGAAGGGCTGAAGTGGTCGGTGGCTAAGGGGGGATGGAAAGGAAGGTTTAGGGAAAATAAAAAAGGAGATACAATCGCCTACCTCCCTTGATATAACCCTATAACAGGAAAAATGATTCTACATAGGAAATTTGAAGGTAAACACAACAACAATTGACCTAAATCTCTGAAAACATCAATATATAGACTCTTATTGGAGGAGAAAAGGAAAGAAGAAGAAAAGAAAACTCCTACTCAACAAGAAGGGGTGAGAATACTCCAGAATAACCATTAAAAGCTTTCAATAATGAGAAGAAGCAGAAAAGGCAAGAGACGAGTTTTCAAAAGACCTGTCTATGCCAGTCGGTTTAGCTAGGATTGCAGTGATCCCACATCTACATCGAGCGAGAAGCCCCACGTCTATGTTGAGCAAGAAGCTCTGTGTCACCAACTTTAGCACTTAACATTAATTTAATGAAACAAAGAATATTAATCTAAATCGAAAAGTGAGCATAACGGTTGATAAAGATTACTATCATAACATAGTATATCCATCATATTCCAAGTAAACAGCAGGAAGCGATTAATTGAAATGACATTAATTGTAAGGCATCAAATTTTACAATTTATTTTATAAAGATTCATATTTAAAGCACGAAAAGCTCTTTTTTCAATCATTAGAGTGATCAAAGAAAAAATACATTAAAAAATTTTGAAACTAACGATAGAAACTCATTCAAAATATTGACAACACTTTGTTTGTACCATCTCCACAGAAGCTGAAGAAGAATATTACTCTACAAAATTCGATGCCAATTCAAAAGGTAACATAGCCAAGGCATGAAAGAATCAGCTGGACTTTTTTTTGTTTCATGTTGCTTTGAAAAAGAGGTTCACAGATGTTGGAGAGACAAAAACATATAGCGTTAAGTTGGTTAGATTTCAGGGTTTATTCCTAAAAATAATGACAGATGAAAATAACGAGGCATTGGTTAAAAATTTTAGTGATTCCATGAAAAAGGACAATTTCATTCCCTCCTCAGCAAACCAACAATGCTGTTGTTCTTGCTCCTCATGATAATGATATGGAGTGATTAAATGCATATTTTCAAACATGCTACCTAAAAGAGTAAGCCAATATATTTTATCACCATAAGTAATGACTTAATCAAGCATCTTATTGAACTACATGAAACAGCTAAAGGATACCTTATACAACCACAAAAGGAGCATTATTTACAAAGAAATGTATCGTAAATTGTTACTGAGTTCTACTTCTCTAATAAGTGTAATTGTCAAAAGTTTCGTATGAAACTAAGCAATTTATATAAGGCAGAAAATGAAAGGATTGAATATCAAAAAATAAGGCCTTCAAAATAAGAGCAAGAGCAGTCGACTGACCTCTTCATTTGGACTATAAACGTTGTGTAAAGTTTTGAGTTGACAAAAAAGATAGCCAGCGTATGCTACAAGCATAATGCAGCTGCTGAATCTTGAAAGGGAAAATTCGGACTTTCTGTGTTGTACCTCTGACCGTGTAAAGTGAAGAACTGCAGGGATTCTGGGAATGTCAGACCTACCACAGCCATGAGGAGTAACCCTGAGTTTACCACAATAGCCTGCTATGATTAAATTCTATATATTTGTCCGTGTGCGTGTGTGTAGACACACACCCACACATAGATAGATATATTGTTGCCATGCCTTGTTGAAGATCTGATCATTATCAGAATACACAATCCCGTCACAAAAGAAAATACATCCAAGAAATAAAAGCATATTAGACAATATAGATCCAGGTAAAGTTTGCTGAACAACACAGAGAATTCCATTTTAGAAAGCATAAATTGATACGATCATTTCTGTTGCATTCCCGAAAGTAGCATTTAAAAGACCTCCAACTGCAGGCAGAAAAATGATTTAAGTAAATTGAATCAATTTACCTCCATACAATACAAACTTAAATAATCAAATAAGCATTATAAGGTAAATAGAAAGAGTTTACCAGTGGATCAGTGTAGAATGCTAGCTGTCTGAATCATTCAGAAAAAATAAATAAATGCCAATCAGATGAATAAAGTAACATAAAGGATTGTTAACAGAACTAATTATATGGTTCCAGGTCATACTTAGTTGCATAACCCAAACGCTCAGCTAAGGGTGCTATGCCCCCAAGGCTAAAAAGAAAACCCATCCCTAGAAATGGAACAAAAAGTTAAATATGTCAAGTCGAAGTCTCAATTTAAACAATACAGACATAATTGTTGGCTTTCAAGAATGCAAAGGATTGTGGAAGTAGCCGCACAAACATGTACATTAAAATAACTCAAAAAACATATGGAAATAGAGATAATCAAAACTTTATATTGTAAGCAAAATCAATGCATAGATTCTAAATTTTACTAATTCTTAATGATGACCCATAATGGCCATCAATACCTATCAATTTAGAACTAATTCTTTTATTACAAGAATATTCAAGAGAATTTAACTTCTTCTACCAACAAATATATCATAACATCAAAGTTATGTAGGACACAATTAAAAATAGAGATGGGTAGAACCCCACACTCGATCCCAACATAGCTTAGGAGGATGCTTTTTATGGATTGTGATGAGAATTCACTTCCTAAGCCCAACCCACCTCCTAGTCCAATTTAGCCTCAAAACCTATCCCAAAATGGCTTAGAAGGATGCTGGTGATGAGATTTGTCAGAATTGGTGCTTAGGCACCAGAAACAGTTCAAGATGGTTTTGGATGACTTTTGATGGTTCCAAGATGTTCTAGAAGGTTCTAGATGGCTATGCTCGCCCCTTAAAGTGGTTAAATGAATCTAGACACTTGAAGTGGCTTTTAAATGAAGAGATGTGTCTCTTAGAGTGAAAGGGTGTGTATTTTGGATGAAGAGATGTGTCTCTTGGATAAATGAGGGGTTTTTGCTTCTCTTCAAATAGAGAGGCTTGACGCCTCTCATGAAAAGTAATTAAAGGAGTATAGAGAAGAAATTAGGAATTTTTTAGGAGGAGTTTTGCATGATTTTATGGAGATGTAGATTTCTCCATTTTCTAGATAGATTGGTGATGGATTTTGAGAGATATGAGTAAGGAAGTATGAGTGGTGCATAGATTGATAGGAAACTTTGTTGGAGAGATTTTTCATCTTTCTTTCAAAGGAAAAAAAACTAGGTATTGTGTTCTTCATTATCTTGTAATTGTTGTAAGCATTTGCTAGTGAATTTTGTTTGATTTAAATGAAATTTTTTGTTGTGTTTTATCCATGCTTCGTTGATAGTTTTCTTTACTCTTTTCTTTTAATATGAAATTGTGGCATGTGTAGCAAAATTTATTTCATGATAGAATTATTTTTATTTTCATGTGATGAGTAATATCTCCTTCGCTTCAATGACATAACTTAAGTGGCAATAAGTTATGTTAAAATCTTTTATAAGTAAAACTATGACTCGAGAGAGCGGTGATGTCGCAGCTAGAGTGCACTCACACTGCCCGGTTGGCTATTACGAAATAGTGTGAGAGGCAATGCAACTTTTAAGGAAATATAATTGATGATATGTTTCTATTAGAAGCTTTTAGGTGACAGATGGTTGCATAAAAATAATAGAATACTAAGCATACATATATGTTTGAAAGAGGGTAGGTAGACATATGTTTCTTGTTGGCACTTATTTTATTACATTATTATATCAATTATTTTATTGTTTATGTCATTATCTTCATTTTACTTTTCTTTTGCAATGAATTGGATATATGTTTAGGAATTTAGATTTGCCTAGAAATTCTTTTATTTATTTACCTGCTCCTTCATTTACTTTACAATTTGGACACTTGTATTGTTAAAACCTTTTGAGGAACTTATAGACCCGAAAGGGCTAAGATTTCTTGACTCGTAAGTATCACATTCTGTTTTGGAAAGAGCAGCCGCTACCGTCTGAAGGGAGGGTGCAAATAAATAGGGAGATAAGATTTGATGGGTGTAGAATTGATGTTTCTAGGGTGACGGGCTAGATTTTTTATCAATTTGGTCTAGAGATTGGAACTAAGGGTCACTGGTATATTCTATAGAGAGGGCATGGTAGATAATCCAGGAGTGAGAGACTAGAGCCTACCCAACACTACTATACATATCGACACATATTTTAGATTATCTAATGTTCTTTAAACAATCAAAAGAAGTAAGGAATATGTATGCTCCTATTTGTCACTACTACATTAAATTTTATGCATTTCATTCCTATACATTATCTAGGTCAACACACAAGAAGGGTAGTCTTTAACATCTCAAAATTCTACGAACCAATTAATCAAGATAATTTTTCTTTAGAATTAATATTTACAATTAGGAATAGTTGTTATCCTTACATTTAATATTTGCCTTTAGGAGTAGTTGCTAGATAAACACCATCTTAGTCGACCTTCCAACCTAGGACTTGATAGTAGTATACTAGGATTTTTCTTAAGGGCATTCTTACCTCGCTTCTCTGTGGTTACTTGAAATGATAATATACTTGCGTAGTACCACTAGTGTGTAAACTATTTTGTAAATTTTATAACATTTTGATTTTGCACATTAACTGCTAAATATAAATTCGGGACAAGTTTTTTAGCCATATTTTAGAAGCTAAATTATTGTTTAATCGTGGGTCTGGTCAGTAATACAATAAAAACAAAAAGCATAGAATCCACAAAGCCGTAATAATAAACAATAATAAGTCTAGTACAATCAAATACCTAAAAATTAAACTAACAAATTCATAAGGAGCAAAAAATAAGTACACCCAAACTCATAACAAACTACTTCTCCTCATCATCCTCATCAACATCTTCATCTTCCTCCATAGGGTACGATGTTCAAAGCTCATACACTTTGGATAAGAAGGAAACTCCACAGTCTTATCTCCTTTGAGAAAGTTCACAAGAGATGTATGGAAATCATCCTCGTAATCACTTTTCCATTTGAGATAAAAATCAAAGTGTTTCAAATGATTATCAATGTTCTACACTTTACTCTGTACAAATGATATATCATCTTGTATTTCCTATACATGATCAAGCACAATATCCAAGCCAGTAGGAGGACGAGTAGAAGCACGAGAGGTAAAAGGCCTAGAAGTAGAAGGAATGTCTGAAGGGCTAGGCCTAGTTCCACATACAACATGTAATCCATATAATTCCATATTAGCTTTACCAATAGGCTTTAGTGGCTGCAATAACTATTCTTATTTCTTAAAACTAACTCTGAATTGTTTTCATAAAGTAAAAAAGAGAGATGGGTAACTTAATTCTATTATAGTGCCTTCTTTAGAGGAACTGATGATATTCTTGTAAATTAGAGAGCCAATATCTCTAGGTTTCATTCTTTGAATGCAATAATTTAAATTTGCTCTATCCACAGTCACTTCACTCAAATGGTTCGTAGGTAGGAGTCTAACAGAAATAAAGTAACATCATGCGGAATTAAGCTTGGAAGAAGAAAATTTTACTTTGTGATCATTCTTTATTTTCCAAGCTCCTTGCCCATCAGTCAGAAATAACATAATGTCATCCAGCTGTGGCTCAATAGGTTCAATAGATAAGTAGTAGCAGTCTGGTACATCCCCCAATGAGTATAAAGCATTGATACGTTTAGGAGTGAAGTAAACACTTTTCTCTCTAACTACAATAGATTCATCAGAAATCTCAGAGAGGTTAGCATAAAATTCTCAAAGAACAGAAATAACTGCTACGTGATCCCTATTTTTTTATATATAAGGATTTATGAAGTTGACACCACTTCATCACCAAAAACTTGATCCTTGTATGAAAAGTAACTTGTGAAAAATATATATAATTATAGACAATTAATAATGGGAATCTATGCAAGTATACATATAGTTATTAAGTAATAAAAGACTTTCAATTTAAGCCCCAAATATCGATCCCACGGGGAAGGTGTAAATTGACAATAATAAGTTTTACTAGGAAATTTACAGAAAATCAAACGAAATCACTGTCACTAATTTTGAATGTTGATATGTTATCAAAACTAAAGTGCTTAACTATTAGCAAAACAAAAATGCAAAGTCTAGCATAGCTCTAGACTAACACCTGAAATTTAGCTTGGTCAAATTCATACCTAGGCCTTTCACCACAGTAAGATGCTTAATTCATAGCCTCCTTGGACCTCCAAAAATGTGCCGAGCACCTCTAATCAAAGCTTCCCTTCTCAGAGCAAAGGTATTGAACTCCCCCTCTTCTCGAGCCAATTTTGATTCTCCATTTGATTAGGCTTAATTTAATTGCATGATTATTGTATGGATCTGTTCGTCACACCTAGACGAGCATTTAGAAACAAACAGCACTTAATTTGGTTAAGAAATGAATGAGATCTTAAGCTTTGAAAATGGATGGTTCTCGGGCTAAGGCATTGGGGACGATGACGGGGAGCCGTCTGCTCACGTGTTTATCTCATCAACGGACGAGATCTAGCCGGACAACGCCTTCATACGTGAACTACGGCCGAGTCAACACTGAAGTGGATGGCGGCGTCGAATGGGAGCGCGCCGCATGGATTTTCGTAGTCGCCTAGGATCTAGTCAGTGACGCGCATTTAAATAGATAAATAGGGTATTTATTTATTTAAATAAATATCCCTAACTTCAAAAATACATATCTTAGTGTAGAAAAATCTCAGAAATAAAATAAAAATACCCTCTTACTTAGTGAATAGAGAAAATAATGTTGAAATAATTTGAAGTTTGTTTGATGCATATTTTATTTTTAATTAATTAAATATGGTTTTGAGTCTTTTAGTTCTCCATGCGTGTAAACATTTTACCATGACTTAAAATTTTGGCATATTGTTGCCTCTGCCTTAGGGAACAACCTATGATTTTTCTAAAGTCAGAGGATATCTCTAGACAGAGATCCATATTTTCCAAGTTTATGTCTATTATTTACATAATTTAATCATAATAATTAGCATTTTACTTTAAAAAATTCAAGAAATTTTTGGAAAGTTTGTTAGGACCAGAGAACCCTTCGAAAAAAATTTCATGGGTTAAGTCATTAAGAATGCACTTAATTTCCACCAACCCTAAACCACAAAGAAAATTAATTTTGGGAAATTAAAAAAATCTAAATGACTTAATTTTTAATCTCCACTATGATTTAAATTTCACAGAACTCTCCATAAAAATTTCAAAACATTGGGAGCCCATTTAATAACTCAAATTTATTTTTCAAGTTAAATGTTATTTTTAACACTAAAATGATTTTTAATTATTAAAATATAACTAAAAAAATTATAAAAATTGGTTTTTAGAGTTCTCTATGATTAGAGGAATTTTCTAAAAATAAAAAGGTAATTAAAATAAAAACTTCATTTTTTAGCCTATTTTTAATATTTAAATAATTAAAAAATGATAAAATCACAAAAATAATAAAATTCTTGGAAATATTCTAAATTGTTTCTTAAGAACTTAGGAACAATTGGAATATTTTTTCTAATTTTCTAAGTGAAGATATTGAATTTTGAAGCTTAAAATAATTTTTTAAAGGCTAAAAATGGATTTTCACAAAATTATTTCTAACAATTCAAAGAAAAATAAAAAAAATATGAAATTTATTTATCTGATTTCCTTAACCTCAGAAATATTTAATAAAAATATAAAACTTATTTTTCCACATTCAAAATACTTTGTAATTAATAAATACTTGAGAAATTAAAATAATTCTTAAAATTCAAATACAATTCAATTTAAAATTCAAAATACTACCTCTAGTAAATATTTAAAGGGATTATTCTTTGACTTGGTCAAGTTATGGAATTTTCTTTAAAAAATCCTATTTTTCATTAAAATAAATATGTAAATTAAATTAAATTTTGAAAAATCACATTGTCTTCTCTGATGTTTTAATTGAACCATGAGTGAGGTGGGATAAAAATTCCAAAGTCATTTGAATTAAATTTGACAAATTATGAAGTGATAGAGCCTTAGGTGCAAAAATATAATTTTGAAATTTGGCCTTAATTAACATTTAGGCTTAATTTAAGGAGGGAAAAGGGCAACCTCTGATTTTAACTAACTTATTTGGATGATTGAAATACAAGGGGATTAATTGGTAGAAATTAACCTCACTCTTTCCATAATCAAGGGATAAATTTGTAATTCCTTAAATTGTTAAAATTTGGAAGTCTATTAAATTAAATAATCTTAAACTTAGGGGTACGACTTTGGAAGTTGATAACTCACTAATTTAATACCCCTACTTGATGTTCAAATAACATTTAAGTATTTTGAAAGTGAATAATTATTATCACTTAAAAATTCAACTTCTTTCAAAATAACCAAGAAATTTACCTAAGTCTAAAGGGCTTAGTGGTGACTTAAGCTAAAATCAAATTTGATTAAATAGGAATTAGAAGAATGAATATAAAGTAAAACACCTTTGAACACCATAAGCCCAAGTTAGAACTCAAATCGGCTAAGTGTTTCAATAACTCTAACTTGCCCTCTTTAAAGGACTTCACCCACATAACTTCCAAATTAAATGGCAAATGATAATTATCTTACTCTTAGGGATATATGAAACATCAATATTCACTGAACATTAAAGGTATTCATAGGATGAACTATTAAGGAGCATAATAAGTTTAAATGAGCTCGAGACTTTTCACCAGGTAGTGAGAGCGAAGCATGGACCTGCTTCTTCCTCTAGACCTCTTGGATACCTCAGAGGTCTACTAAACTTAATATGTTTTGCTTAACAAAAATCATCCTTAATCAAACCAAAAGGGACCCACCAAGATATGACCTAGGTTTAGGTAGGTCACTAAAACCTTACTTTTTCCGCTTTACATAAAATACTCTAACATGCATTTTGAGTTTCAGGTGATGGAAGGATAAGACTCGCCAGGTACGCTTTTATAGTTTACAACATTGTCTTTTCTTAAGCTTTCCACACTGTGCTTACTTACCTGCATGTATGGACAAAACACAACTTGCATGCTAAATAACAATGTCACCCTGCATGAAAACTAAAACTGTCAGGATAGCCACAAAACCAAAACCAAAATCAAAACTAAAATCAATCAAGATAAATTCACCTCCACAACATTCAAAATATAAGACAACTCAAAATTTAATCACAAACATCACACAAAACAACAACTACAAATAAATTAAGACATCTCTAAGGATGATCAGGAATTCCTCTGAGGAGGTAACATACGATTACTAACCAGGCTTCTCACAGTCTAAATGAAATTATGGAACTCATTAAGTTGAGTTTAATAAATTTATTTGGACTAAGTGAATCAAATAGAAAATAGTGGTGCGAAACGAGGGAACCGTGGGATCCTAACCGGTGTCACTCTAATCAACTTTAGCATCCCCCATAAAATTTAAAGAACTACAACCATAGAGCCACCTGATTTGACATCATAACTTGACACCCTAGAAAACTCAAACTCGTCACGGTAAGGAGCTGGGAGCTAGCATGGTGGGCAGCACGGCCATCTTCAATGATAAAATCTGTCTTCCCCGGTTAAACAAATCTCCTTTTCTTAGAATTAAGCAACAAAATCAGACTTCGAGGTTGTTTGCTTATGCAACATAAATCCTCACCTCATCTTTAGGCCTTTGTACTACTCTGCTGTACAATATAAGTCCTAACTCATTTTAGGTTTTTGAGGTTGTCGTTCATCACGACCTAAACCCTCACATCTTACAGGCTATTTGTGTGATCGTTTTACACGAATGTAAGCCCTAATAATTAAAATTGGCTCGATGAAACACTCAAGTAAATTTCCACTCTAAAATGAAGCCAAACCATAGGATAGACCGGGAAGTCACCAATGTTCTTCTCTGGAACTATGACATCCCATAGTTCTTCCTCTTGTTGATTTTACAACAAATGTTCCAAATTTGAGTCAATCCCTTTTCACACCTCTTTGTTCAATCTCGTTGAAAAGTCCTATCCTTTGACATCTTTGAAGATAATATTTCCTAATTTTTATCGAGGGTTTTCTTAAGTGACTTTGGTCATTTAAGATGTAATTAACTATAGGAGTTTTCCCTTACAGGAAGCTCGTCCAAACCCAGCTTAATATAAAATTTATTTAATTCTTCATTTTAAATATGGGAAATTGTCGGCAAATAAAACGGTTTCGCAGACCAAACGGACATCATGTATTTCTCAGTTTATTTGATCGAGCCTCATCCTCAAGTCTTGTGTTTATCCTTTGGGATATATACAGGGTTTGAGGTACAACACTCTTTCATTTAAACTATGAAAAATATGGGGTCAGCTTGATTTCATATTTTTCTAAAAATTAAAATGTCGTTCCGAAGCAGACGACAGGATTTTGATTCCGGTGACCGACGGCTTCTCACGGGCAACTCCTTAACCAAAATAGTGCCGACAGGTTAATATTAGTTCCTAAATCACATAGAGTTTTTCCACTGAATCTTTCTCCTATCGTACATAGAATAGTAAAGCTGTCAGGATCTTTAAGTTTTTTAAGAAGCTTTTTTAAATTAGTGTGCCACACTCCTCACTAAGTGCAAAGGTCTCGTGATCTCCAAACTTCTTTCTCTTATTTAAGATTTCTTTCATAAACTTAACATAACCCAACATTTGCTCTAGTGCTTCATTAAAAGGAATTTTGATTGTAAGCTTCTTAAATATCTCTAGAAACTTTGAAAATTTTTATCCAGCTTCTGTTGTCTAAGTTTCTGAGGAAATGAAGGTGGTAGTTTTTCTAAACTGATCCTAGTTGGATAGATAGATTTTTCCATATATTTAGGAATATTTTCTTTGTATATCAAATTCCTCTATCTCTTCAACTTTGGCCTCTTTTTGAATTCCAATATTTAATTCCCTTCCACTCTTGAGTTAGACAACTTTAACTTGCTCTTTATTAGTCTTTTTAGGGTTTATCTTTGTATTTCTAGGAAGAGTTCCCTGAGGCCTATTGCTAAGGGAGCTAGTAATTTATCTTAATTGATTCTCAATATTTCTAATTGTAGCACTCTTACTTTACAATTGAGTTCCCATCTATAACACCACTTCTTCCATAGACAACTTCTTCTCCTTAAATTGTTGGTTATTATTAAAGTTAGGAGGATAAGAAAGTTTATAGTTAGTATTACCCAAATTGTTCCAGTTTTATATGAGGGAAGTGTTGGTTTCCAGCCTCATAGTTATTTTTCTAATTAAATTTAGGGTAGTTCATCCAACTTGAGTTATAATAGTTAGACTATATGTTATTGGATCTATCAGTAATTGAATTTAAAGTCTCATATGAAGGTGATTGAGATCAATTAATTGTCCCAATGTGTTTTCCTCACTCATAGGGGGTATTTGAGGTAAGTTTATTTCTAATTGGTCTAACTTCCTAAATATTGCGGCAACTTGTGAAGCCAAAATAGAGATTACATTAGTATCATGAATACTGACTACTTTTTTAGGGTTTACCCTTTCTGAGGGCCATTGAAATTTGTTTGTAGCCATCTCATTGATTAAAGAATTTGCTTCATCAAATGGTTTTGATATTAATGAATCACAAGCGACAGTGTCAATGATAGATTTAAGGGATCCTACTAACCCATTGTAAAACATTTGAATAATCAACCGGTTTGGCAAAGCGTGATGTGGACACTTCGCAAGGAGTTCTTTAAATCGTTCCTAAGCTTCATATATTGACTCATCTTCATACTGTGTAAATGATGTAATATCATTTTTAAGCTAAGCAGTTTTTGAAGGTGTAAAATATTTATCTAGGACATTTTGAGCTAATTATCCCCAAGTTTTGATTGATCCAGGTGCTAAAGAATTCAACCACATCTTAGCTTTATCCCTTAAGGAAAAAAGGAAAAAGACTAAGTTTAACAACATCATTTGAGACACCGTCATACTAAATATATCACATAAATCTAGAAAACTAGTTAGGTGTAAGTTTGGATCCTTGGATGGATTTCCTCCCGACTGGTTGTTCTATACCATTTAGATTATAGCGGGTTTCAACTCAAATTAGTCAGCCGCTATAGCAGAGGTTTGTATGCTAAGGTGAATTTCATCTGTTGTAAGGTTTGCATAATCCCTTAAAGGTTTTTGTACGTGATGATGATCATTTTTAACAATGTGATTATCTAAGTTTTTATGTGATGTGTTCGCCATCTCTTTTAAATTATGAAGTTCATTTTATTTTTTAATTTTTTTTATTGTTTGTTCTAACTCAGAATTGTAAGGTACTAAACCTTCAGATCATAAATTACGCATGCAAAAGTAAAAGTTCAAAAAAATAAAATTAATAAAACACTCAAAATACTTACAAATATTTTTAATACACAAACAAACACTTATACAGGTAAACAATGCTACAATTTTCCTAAAATAAGTCTACATATCAACTAAAATTTGTAAGTCAAAAGTTCTGTCGCTTCCCCGACAATGGTGCTAGAAACTTGATCCTGACACAATATGTGTGTGTTTAGTGTGTAATTACTTCAATTTAAAATTAAGACAATGGCGCCAAAAACTTGAATCCCACTGCCCGTATGTGCTTGCACCCTTAATTCTCGAATGAGTGTTATCTAACAAATAATTCTTATTTTTCTCCTCAATTCAATTTTAAACACTAGGAATATTATGCAAGTTCACATATCATTTCAAGTAATATAGGATTTTCTCTTAGTCCCCAAGTATCTATCCCACGAGGAAGAAAAAACTCTTCTTATCAACTTAATAAAATTCTACGTAAATTGCAAGTAACTTATCTGGGAATTAAGGTTAAAATTGCATGTCTAAAAAGAGTAACTAATACCTAAATATTCTATTTATAAACTTAAAGAAAATCCTAAAGGTTTTTTAACTAGTTTTATGTAGAAGAGTTCAAATTGCATGAAAATCCTTCTCCTTGCAATGAGATTATAATAAGTATAGGAATTGAATGTTTATAAACTTAAATGTACTTTTGTGACAAATAGGAGCATGTCTATTCTTTACCCTTATCTGAGTGCATAAAAAACATTGGCTAAGCTAGAGTTAAGTTCCTAAATTTTTTGTTATGTTGGTTAGGCTCAAGCAAGTCACCCTCTATTACCCATGTAAGTTTTCAAATGGGGCTAACCTAGCCTCAAGTTCTAACCCCTAGATCAAATTGGTTAAGGTTCTTGCTTGTCACCCTTGAATCACAAAATTACACCCGTCAAGTCTCATCTCCCTATCTATTTACACTCACCCCTAAGATTACTTTTCTTTCATCCTAAAGATTAGTGTGGTAATTACTAATTGAAGAAAAACATAGCTCCCCCCGGGTCATTACATTTTCACAATGTGTTTTAATTTTTGAATTGGCCAAATTGCATAAGTAAATTAAGTATGAAGTAATATACCATCATAAAATTGATATTAAAAGCAACTCTAAACAATTCTAATCCTACACATGATTATTTTTTACCACAAGGAGAAAGATAAAGAAAACTACTTAGATTTCATGAGAAAAATACAACACATGGATTGATATTTAAAATCAGGTTTACACAATAAAGTTTAACAAAACTCAAATAAAAATATAAAGCACTTATCTCAAACTCCTCCACAAGCAAATCTTCTGAAGTTTCTTTTAAGAAATTTTCTTCCTCTCTCCTCTCTGAACAACCTCCCTCTCTTCTACACTAACCACCTCTCTAACAACAACCAAAAACAACCCTTTTTTACTTCAAGAGACACCCCATTGTAATAATACTTGAAATTCTTAAGAGTGTATTCAGAAGCCCCTTCAAAGTTCGTTCAAATATATTGTATCTAAAAAAAACTGGCTCTAGTGCATAGGTGCTAGTCTAGTCAAGTAGACGCCAGTTTTCTAGAAGCTTGAAATAACTTCTTGTCGCCTAGGCGCTAAATCCTAGAGCCATGACACCGAGCTCTCTGTTTCCATGTACATGGTCTGGCGCCTAAGCGCTAGTTCACTTTTTGATCCTGTTTTGCTCCTTTTTTTACTCTTTTTTCTCCAAAATTTTATCTCTTGTACCTGAATCAAAAAATACACAAAATACTTTTCATTAAATTGTAATATCATTAAAAATGAGTATAAAATATATCTAAAAAAATAGCACATTTTTAGGCACGTCAACTCTCAACATTGATGATTTGCCATGAAAAGGCATTTTCTGACAGACGGCAGACTTTCATTTGCCCCCCCCCCCCCCCCCCCCCCCCCCCCCCCCCCCCCCCCCCCCCCCCCCCCNGCCATTTACTTTGGGGTTGAAATTACATAAAAGACCTTGCCTTTTACAGAAATTGTTAGGCCTGTACAGAAAGGATTTTATTGTAATTGTTTATTATTCGTACAGTTTGGTTTAGGGGCGATTTGTTTCTTAATATTTGTTATATATGCCTATACCTAAAATAATTAAGTCTATTTAATTGATTATAGAATTCATCTAAAAATTAACTTTTTTATGTTGATTGGAATAGAATGAATCTAATTTTTATTTAATATATTCATCTAAATATAATTTTTTGTATTAATATTATTATGTGCTGTAAAATTCTCAACCATAGATAAAAATTAAATTTTAATTCAATAGAAATATTAAACACAAAGAGATAAAATGATAAGAAATTAAAATTTTTGTAATACAAATCTGAAAAGAGAAAAAATTAGAGGGCAGAACGTAGTCCAAGTATCTCATTATTTAATTAATGTAACAGTATTTTTTTTCCTCAACTTGAAATTCGTGATTAGAAAATTACTGATGCATGTTTGTCATTTTATAATAAAAAATGCGAGATAGCAGAACCAATAAAACGGTAATAATATGAGAAATAAGAGCATGGGGAAAATAATAGAGATATAAGAATGTGTCATAAGAATTATGGAACAGTAAGTGGTGATGGTACATAATGCTTCATGATGTTTGTTGACATTTAGCTGTTTTCATGTGTTTAAATCTTTTTCTCCACTCCTCTCTTCATTCTTCTTATAAAAAATGATGCCCTTTTTATAATTCTTTTAAAGTGATATTTTGATAATTTTGATCAAAAATTTCGAGTACTATTTTGGACTGTTGTTTTCTTTGATCATAAATAATTTCTTTAATATTTTACTATATTAATAATCTCAAAATTAAGCAATCTTGAATTTATATAATTGTGTTTTTTGAGACATTGATCTCACTATAAATATGTTAAATTCGGAAATCATTTGACGTCTTAATTAGTACTTTGAATTTCTTACTTACACTTTTAGGTTTTAATTTTGGCATCTTTATATTTGAATCAAATCACAATAAGTACCATTAAGTTTGTATTATCAAGTTCTTCAGTTTAATTATGCATTTAATAAAATTGAAACTTAGCTAATCTTAAATTTGACTTTGAAAGTTTTACCATTTAAAGTGCATTTAGATTCATATTTAATCGTGTATAGTTGTTTTTGGTAATATAAAAATTATCTCCTATTTTTACATTGAAGTTTGTGTCATTCAAAAATAAATATATTTTTTAAAACTTGTTATTAGTGTCCTTTGATTACTCATCTAGCTAATTAGGGCACATCTTTTTGTTTGCTCTTTAATTTTGCAAAGGAGTTTTGAGAAATTAGAATGCATGCTCAGCTTAATAATACAATTTTCACCATTTGTCCTAACATTTCACATTTTATATATATTATTTTTTTGAAATTGCTCAAGAAACTTTATTGACTTAATTTTTTTTGTCAAAATTAGACTTTTGGTGTGCTTTTTTTTTTGTTATCCATCAGTTAGCTAGATAGAAACACTTTCATTGCTCTCCTTATTGATGTATTTTCTTTTCAAACTGCCAATTCAACAAAAAAAAAGACAACAACAACAAAATAAAATAAAACAAAATAGATGGCAACTCCATTATAAGCATCACTCTTGGGTTGTGCATTAATGTTTATCTGACTATTTTGGTCTTTTGTTATTTTTATTCATTTATCTGTTATTTAACAAACTCTATAATTTATTCCATTTTTATATAATCATTTTTTACTTTAACCTCTTCTCCTTAAAAAAACACATCTTCTAGTTTGTGATGCAATTCATGCTCAACATTTCTTAAATGATGTTGAATTTTGAACTATATGTTGTCTTACACCACCTAAGTTAAATGACTCTAAATGAGACTAATTAGAAATTTAAAAATGAAAATGGAAAAGAAATAGAATATCTCTCTTAAGTGTAGTAATGGAGTTTAGTAAAATTGTTTAATTTTCATATAAGAAAGAACATTCCAAAATATTTCTTTTCATTTGTTTGACCACTCTTATTTATAAGTATTCGTAGGCCTCAGGAGTGGTTATATAAATAAGTACATGAAAAGAATATACATCAAAATATTAACAATGAAATATCAAGGTTTATAGTGCATTCTAAATAATATAACATTATTTGACTATAAAGACAGATTGATGAAGCCACCCTAACTTGTCAAGTTAGCTCGTTAAATTAATTTTTGAATTGATCGAGCAAACTGTTTTAGTTGAACAAGTTGTCTTAAATGAATATTCATTGCATATATGAATGAGTTGATTGCAGTTGGTAGAGCAAGTTTGTCCAGTTGTCTTGCCGAATTGTTCAAATTCATCACATTGTGTCTTTTCTAAATATATTTAGAAGATCTTAATTAGATCAAGTGCTCGACTCTTGCTTATACATTGAGCTTTGTCATGAGATTTTCTTAGCTATAAGAAAATACTATTTCAGTTATTTAAAAGTTTTGTATAATTTAGAATAGCTCATTTAATCACATTTATAATTATTTTCTAATAAAATGAAATTGTACTATATCCTTATTATTGAAAAAAAGAAGAATTATATATGTTCCTCATTAGTTTATGTATGTTCGTATCCAACACTTGAATCTAGATATATTCATTGAACACCAAAATTAAATATCAAAATATAAATGCTAGATATTGATACGTCATCAATAAATTTTCATATAATGGTACTGAGCTAAAGACATAAGAAAAATTCGAGGCATTTTCTAGGCAACTTTTTTTCAATCTCAAATTGAAAATCATCTTGAACTCCAATTTTAGAAAGTTAAACTGATCGTCTCGATAAGACGGACACAATGACATAAAAATTGGTCAAATCCTAATAAATCAAGCTCAAATCAAGCCATTAGACTACTTTTGGAATTTTTGGGTGGCTTTTTGGGTCAAATAAATTTCAATTGTAATGAGTTTATAGCCAAGTCAGGCGCTTGGTGAGAAGAATTTAATGAGCACAAGTTCACTCAATTTTGAAAATATTAAGGTATTAAAATGCTCACAGTACTCCATTCAATAATAAGACTCATTTTGGATCATCTGATGGATTGGCCCAATTCTTTCCTTTTAACAAGGGTGGCCACTCTCAGACTCTATACGTAGAGTCCTACTCCTCTCATCAAGAGGGGACCTAGACCTAAAAGTGTAAATGAGCTGAGCTAGCTCAATCTTGACTCATGAATGAGCTCACAAGCTAAGCTAATCAAGTCACGTGCTCACGCTTATGCCCAACCTTGAACTCACTTATTAAATGAGCTCAAGCTCAAGTTCATCTAAGTTTGGCTTTTTGGCTCGAGACTGGGCTCAGTTAGTTGATGTATTTTCTAGTGGCTTGTCGTTGCATCCTTGTCCTCCTTTAGCCAACAATACCTTCTTTAGTAAGCTCTCCTAAAATTTAAATTTTTATTTTGAGCTTGTCAGTCGGTTGGTACCACTATGAGCCGAGCTTTAGCTCATAGTTTGATAGACGGGTTGAGCTCAATCACGACTCAACTCGTTTACACTCGTACTTGAGTCTGAAGGAGAAGAAGAAGCAAATTTTAGAGCTGTTTTGAACAGAAGACCTGACGATGCTTCCTGCTATAGTAGCCACCAACTACTTTCAATCTTCGCTAGTAGGCCTCCATTGACCTCGGTAAGCGGGTCCTTGCCCATCACCATTGGTGGGCTTTGTGGTGTAATGACGTACGATGGATTGTAATGATGTGCCCCGAAGATGATGTAACAACAGACCTCAAATACATTGTAACGACACACCCTTAATCCAACATAACAACTTACCCTCGAAAAAGGATAATGAATAATATCATATTGAAAATTCAAAGATAATTTTTAACAAAAATGACTTACTACCAGCACAATAAGAATATGACGCCTTTCCTTAAAATCTTAAAGTTTTCTCCTCCCAGCTCTCTGCTATTGCCTCTACTGCCAATTGACGTTATCGCAACTCACCACTACGATCTGTGTGACTCGCAGCTCATACAACTGCCAACTCCATCCTCTATCGCCTACTAATGTTATTTTGGCAACCAACTACGACCGACGTGGTCTACAAGTCATGCAACTCCCTACTCTGGTATTTGTGGCCAACATACGTTATTACATTGCATTGCTACACTCTACATGGTCAACAATTTTTGCAACTCCCAACTACAGCCTCTATGTCCTGTGGAAGTTTTTGCGGATGACATATATGACCAACTACAACCTATGTGGTCCATAACTCATGCATCTCCCAACTTCGACCACTATGTCTTGTGAATGTTATTGTGGTTCACTACTACATCCTAAGTGAACAATTATGACATACGTAGTCAACAACTCATCCATATTCCAACCTTGATCTATATGGCCTACAAACATTATTCCAAATCGCCACCACCTCCTATATGGCCAACCACAACCTGCAGGCCTCATAGTTGATGCAACTCCCAATTCCAGCATATGCGACCTACAGACATTCTTATAGATTACCATTATCACCTATATGACTAACTACAACCAATATAGTTTACAACTCTTGCAACTCCTAACTCTAAACTTTTGTGACATACGAACGCTATCGCGGTTCACAACTACGAACTACATCGCTATAACTTATATGACCAACTACATCTTACTTGGCTCACAACTCCTGCAGCTCCCTATTACGGGCTCTGTGACCAACCACTATCACAATTTTCAATTACGACCTCTATAATAAGCTGGTGTTACAACCACTGTCTAGAACATTCATGACAGACAACTGTCTTTATATCAACTAAATACAACCATTGCGGGCTGCTATCGTTGTTATTGCCAAAAACAAAATTTGTCATGACAAGATTACATCTATTATTGTTGAACTACTATTATATATCAATATTATAACTCCATCTCTCTAATTTAAGAGAATGGTGTGTCTAAGTACTTATAATTACATATTGAATTATTTTAACTAGACTAGACCCCATAATCTTTAGTATTATTTATGTAAAAATTCGAGGTGTATTATTCAACTTTTTTATTTTTATGTCTTAAATCTTCATGATAATATAAGACGTTAAATTATCACTCTATTTTTAATAGCTTTTCTGCACACACGATACATATATAAATACAGAAGAATAATATGATAAAATTCCACTTCATTTAAAAGTGTCCAGTGATAAGGACGGTCGTGCAACCCAGTGATCTGCTGTGTGTGATTTCTTGTTCATTTCTCTAAGTACATTGTTTTTGGGCATTAGCGTAATTTCATAGTAAGTTTCCGTTCATCTCTCTCCTTTACCTCTTGAAAGCTGGAACCACCCACAGTTTCTGTTATCAGTTGGTTCCAACACCACCACCACCTCCTCCTCAAAAGCTCATCTTTTGTTCATTATCAGAAGGAAAAAACCCTAATCTTTTGCTTGGTTTCTCCTGTTACCATCAAGTTCATCATGGGAACAAACAGAAACGTTAGTAAGAGAGCCTGCGTCTGCGAAGATTTCCAAACACCGCTGGGTTTCGATTTCACGAATCGCTCCTGTAATCTTCGTCCTTTGAAGAAACACCGATTCTATGAAGATCTCAAGACCAACCTCTTTGACGCTCTCTCCGAGGACCTCCTCTTCCTGATACTTGACCATCTTGATTCCAATGACATCGACAGGAAATCCTTCTCTCTGGTCTGCAGATCCTTCTACGTTGCCGAATCACGTCACCGGCGAACCCTCCGCCCCTTTCAGTCGGATCTAATCCCCGCTCTCCTCTATCGCTACCTATCCATCACTCACCTCGATCTCTCCTTCTGCCNCTCGTCCTTTGAAGAAACACCGATTCTATGAAGATCTCAAGCCCAACCTCTTTGACGCTCTCTCCGAGGACCTCCTCTTCCTGATACTTGACCGTCTTGATTCCAATGACATCGACAGGAAATCCTTCTCTCTGGTCTGCAGATCCTTCTACGCGGCCGAATCACGTCACCGGCGAACCCTCCGCCCCCTTCAGTCGGATCTAATCCCCGCTCTCCTCTATCGCTACCTATCCATCACTCACCTCGATCTCTCCTTCTGCCCTCGCGTATCAGATGACGTCTTTGCCTCGATCGCTGCAGCTGTTGGGCCCTCACTTCTTTCCATCGACCTGTCGAGGTCGTTGTCACTCTCACATTTTGGACTTGGTAGCTTGACGGCGAGCTGCATGTCGCTGATGGAGATCAATCTATCGAACGTGATTGCTCTGAGCGATGCGTCGGCTGCTGCCATTGGGCGGGCGAGGAATCNCTGTTAGGCCCTCACTTCTTTCCATCGACCTGTCAAGGTCGTTGTCACTGTCACATTTTGGACTTGGTAGCTTGACGACGAGCTGCATGTCGCTGGTGGAGATCAATCTATCGAACGTGATTGCTCTGAGCGATGCGTCGGCTGCTGCCATTGGGCGGGCGAGGAATCTGGAGAGGCTGTGGTTGGCGAGGTGCAAGCTTGTGACGGACATGGGAATTGGTTGCATCGCTGTGGGGTGCCGGAAGCTGAAGTTGCTCTGTTTAAAGTGGTGCTTGGGGTTGACTGATTTGGGAATTGGGCTTGTGGCTGTAAAGTGTAGGGATCTCCGAGATTTGGATCTGTCGAACACGATGGTACGGATCTATACTGCAGTTCTTCTAAACGCTGTCTACTCCAATAAATGGAATTTTATCGGATTAGGATCTGATAGATAGAACTATTGCTAGAGTTTGCTTTTGTTGTTAGCAATAAAATTTTTAAGAACTATGGACTCATTCTTTCAAGAATTTTCAGATCACAAAGAANTTCTACTCCAATAAATTGAATTTTATCGGATTAGGATCTGATCGATGGAACTATTGCTAGAGTTTTCTTTTGTTGTTAGCAATAAAATTTTTAAGAACTATGGACTCATTCTTTCAAGAATTTTCAGATCACAAAGAATTGCCTTCCAGCAATCTTTCAGCTACCTCATCTCGAGAAGTTGTCTTTAGTGGGTTGCTATAGCCTTGACGACGACGGCCTTGTAGCTTTGAAGCAAAGTTGCAAATCTCTTGAGGTACGAACTATTTGTGCTGAGTATTCTTTTTCATTTGTGATGTTTAAAAGATATCTAATTTATTATTAAACTAGATGTGACGGGAAATTCTGGGTTATGGGTCAATGGAATGTTGATTTTGTGGGTGCTAGGGGATAATGCTCGAATATTCTGCAGTTTTCTTTCTTTCTTTTGTGTCACTAATTTACTTTATTATGTAAGATGTTATTAATTTTGATTCACATTGAGAGGAGGATGGGGTCCCAACCATATGATTTTGGCTTTTTAATCCTTCTCCATTCCTTCCTTTCATTGTGGTTTGTATGTTACTCAACTCAAGTTGGAAATACGTCTAATTTCCTGCTTTGAAGCAAATTATTTAAGAGCCCATTGGTATAAAGTAGTTAGGTTATGTATTACAAACATGTGTCGTTGCCTCTTAATAATTCAACATCAAGTCTTTTCAAATAGGTGGATCATCGTAGAGCAAGTCCTTTTCCACTTCAGCAGGATTAAATTCTTTGAATCTGATGGTTTTATTTAATAAAAACGTCATCTTTCTGGACCTCAAACTATGACTTTCTGTTAGCAATCCTTGAGAGTGGCTTGTTTGGTTAGATATGGCATAAGCGGTTATGTATGCGAGAACTGATCCATCACTCAGTTAAGATATGCGTGGCTTCAATTTGGTATTAGAGCTTGTTCACGTATTTTGGACAGCGGGATAATATCATGAATCTCTTCTTTGTTATAGGTATTCGACATGTCAAATTGTCAACATGTGAGTGATGCTGGCTTATCTTCCATAGTGAATGGTGCTGTCAACTTGCGTCAACTGATCCTGGCATACTCCTCTCCTGTAAGCCTCTCCATTCGTTAAACTACTACTTTTTAGCAAATTATGGTCCTAATAATCCAAACCGTTTACTTAGAATTAAGTTTCTGGAACTCAGGTCACCCACCGGTTGGTTAGCAGCATGACTAACCTTGCCAAGCTGGAGACAATAAAGTTGGATGGTTGTCAGATTACCAGTTCCGGGCTGCTTGGCTTAGGAAATTCTTGCAACTCTTTAAAAGTGTTGAGCTTAAGCAAGTGCTTAGGTGTGACCGATGAAGGTCTTTCCTCTGTCGTGGCAAAGCACAGGGGTTTAATTAAGTTAGACATCACTTGCTGTCGCATGATAACGGACATCTCAATCGCTAGAATCACTAGTTCATGCACATCTCTTAAGTCGCTGCGTATGGAGTCATGTAACCTGGTTTCCAAGAATGGATTTCGTATGATTGGAGAACACTGCCCTCTTTTGGAGGAGCTTGATCTTACTGACAATGATTTAGACAATGAAGGTGCTCTTTTTTTTAAATTAAATTGTGAAACATTTTACTTCCTTTCTCACTTCTTAATTTAGTTTGTTAATGCAGGACTTAAGGCAATCTCTAGGTGTCATAAACTGTTGATTTTGAAGATTGGGTTATGTCTGAATGCTAATGATGAAGGCATTATTCAAATTGGCAGAGGTTGCCTGCTGCTTAAGGAGCTTGATTTATACAGGTTTGTTTTACCCTCAATTTACCTTAGTTCCTTTGCAGATAATGTATGTGATATTGAAAAAGAGTTTAGTTTTGCTTAAGATCGATGACATTAAAGCAATGAGAAAGTAGTTCATCTCTTTAATATAGGCTGTGCAAAACAAAAAAAAAAGAATAATAAAGAGAAAAAAAAAAGGTGGCAAATCTGAACCATTAAACCAATTGATTTGGTTTGGTTTAGGGTTGACATTTTTTCTAGACCAACTTTCTTGATTTGATTTGTGTCATGTTTGAATTCTTTTAAAATCGAAATATACTAAATTGAACTTGTTGAACATGATATATATACTTATAAATCCTCCTTCTAACTCCTGTTACTAGCCATCTATTTAATTTAGTTTGAATTGCAATCCTTTATACTTCAATAATTGCTATTTGTCATTTGCCAATCTCCATGTAGAGGACAATCATTTTAAAATTTATTGTTTCCATAGCCTAGCTAACAAATATTTACTCTCTTGAATTCATTATAATTGAAAAATAATTGATAGCCTTAAATATCTTAGCCATGCACTCGAGCAGCCATTAAACTTTATTGAGTATATGATTTGATTAACTTTCTTAATTTTTACTTAGTAGCTTGCTTTACTTTAATATGATTCCTCTAACTTGTAGTTTGCTTTGCCATCAAATTAAAACTGACTAGCTATCAAACTAAATAAACCCGTAACGAAAAACAAAATAAAAAGCCTTTGCTTAATAGTTTTGAATCAAAAGTCAAATGGAATCTTTCGGTTTAGTTTGATTTGGTTTGCCATTAAAAGTTTGATTTTGATTTCAGGTTTAGTTAATTGATTTAGTTTTAAATATGGGTTAGTTTGGAATCAATGCCAAACCATGCATTATATATGCATGTGCTTTGTCAGTTGCAAGCATTATCCATTAAATGTTAGCTTAAAGTAATCTATAAATTTTAGCATCTGAAAGGACAATCTTTTTCATGGTTTATTCTGTAAAGGAATATTCAATCATTTTGCTAAAAAATGTTCCAAATCTTAACCAATGTGATTGATTTGTTGTCACAGGACCGTCGGAATAACTGACGCGGGTATTATGGCAATAGGCCGAGGTTGCCCTAAGCTTCAGATGATTAACCTTGCATATTGCACCGAAATTACTGATAATGCATTGAGATCATTATCAAAGTGCTCCAAATTGAGTACACTGGAGCTTCGAGGCTGCTCCCAAGTTTCAAATTACGGTCTTGTTTCCATTGCTCTGGGATGCAAAGACATCGTTAAGCTTGATATAAAAAAATGCTATGATATCACTGATATCGGCATAGTTCCTTTTGCACACCTGTGTGGTCGTCTTCGTCAAGTATGATTATTGTTCTTTTCTGATACTTTTTTTCCCTGATAAAAAAACTAAGAAATAACATTCATTTCTGCCGTCTCTGTGCAGATAAACCTCTCGTATTCTTCCGTAACAGCTATTGGGCTCTTAGCGCTGGCAAGCATCAAGAGCTTACAAAGTGTTACGATTCTACATCTTAACGAACTGACACCAGATGGCTTGGCTACTATGCTACTGACAAGTGTTGGTTTAAAGAGAGTGAAACTCCACATTTCGTTTAAATATTTGATTTCCGGGCGAGTAATTAGGCATTTGGAGGCACTTGGATGCATATTTCAGTGGAGGGACAAACCCTTTCAGGTATTTTATTCATCTATCTGTGGGATTCGAGTTTTCCCTTTGCTCCACAGTGAAAATTACATGCTATAAATGTTTTTCATGCTCCTTTGATCTTCTAATTATAGGCTTTTGGCGCCATAGAAAAATTCGTATAAGAAAATAAATAAATAATTATTTATATATTTTAGGATGATTCACTTGTATACCACTAAATTCTTATGAATTTTACATAGCTAACTAAACTTTAATTTTTACTTATTTACTGCTTTTCTTTGCATGAAAAACTTTATCTCACTTTTTAAAAGTTAAAATAACAGTTTTTTTTTTATGTGATATGAATGATTTGGGTGGTGTCAATCTAAAAAGCCAAGTTTACGTGCGAGATATGTTGTGTGGTATATATATATATATAATGTAAATTTTAACATATGGATATTGTGATGGGGGCCTAGGATTTGTACACTTGAATGATGGTCCTCCTGTAAGTCCGTAGGGACAGAGGTGTCTATCTTGGCAAGTGTTGCCGAGAATCGACTGAGTGAGACTAAACTTGGGGCAACTGCCCCCTGGCTCTGGTCTTAGTGTATCCCCTTCTATTCGTTTGGATGGATCCACAATCACATAGAAAATTAAGTTGGGTATACAANAACATAAATGATGGTCCTCCTGTAAGTCCGTAGGGACAGAGGTGTCTATCTAGGCAAGTGTTGCCGAGGATCGACTGAGTGAGACTAAATTTGGGGCAACTGCCCCCTGGTTCCGGTCTTAGTGTATCCCCTTCTATTCGTTTGGATGGATCCACAATCACATAGAAAATTAAGTTGGGTATACAATTTCTACAAAAGATTGGTTCGAAGATGAAAAATTTATGTATATTTTGTTCATCAGATTTATTTGCCTCTTTAGGAGTCTAAGTGGTCTTTCCCTGCTGCAGGCCGAAGTGGATGCCAATGAGGTCTGGAAACAGATGTCCCAAGACTTGGTGGCCGTTGTGTAATAGAATCTCCCCTGATGATTATTCATAAATTAACAGGTTTATGGAGGGCACAGCTTCCATCTACTGATTTGATCATTGTATTACATGTTGAGCGTTCTTGGCTGTATTAATGTAAAGTTAACTTGATTTGTAATTAATCTTTTGTTGAGATTTGGTTTAAAAAATGAGCTATGTGGGGTTTGGTGAAAAACAAGTTGTCATTTCCTTGCATATTTTTAGCTAGTTTTAATATTAGAAATGAAATGTAGAGATGTTTTTATTATAGTTCAATTTATGAAATGGTCCGAAGATCAAATTTAGGTCATTTGAGCATGGGATATTTGTTGTTCCGAAGATTTACGTACAACCACTCAATTTCTATGTATTTTACCTATTTAACACACACTTTAATTTTTACATACATGCCACTTTATTACTGGGTGAAATGATATATTTTACTTTTTAAAATATAAAATGATATTATTTTTGATGTGCTTAGAATGATTTAGGTGGTATTAATGTAAAAAAACTACAGTTTAGGTGTTCGATATATAATTGCATGAGAATTGGATGGTAGGTATGTAAATGCGCTTGTATTTTTAAGCTTTGGTAAGTCACGGTCAATTTTGTTAGGTATTTTGTTAATTTGGTTTGTTGCTTGTAGTAGATGTGGTTTTAAAAAAAAATAATTGTTTTAGGCTCATTAATTTTGACTTTAAAAAGGAATATTCTCATTTTGATAGATTTTTTAAATTTTTAGAAAGCAAATAATCACTATTTTGAGGGAGTTTAATTGCATTTATTTGTGTTAATTGTTTTTGTAAACTAAATGTCATATCTTAATGAAAATATTAATAGAAAAGTTACAATTCTAAACAATGAATGCTGGGAGATTAATTTCAGCTTGTATTCTCGAGTTACCCACAGTTTTTTAAAGGAGCGTGGAAATATAAATTTGCTAAATGAGATATTAAATCTAGTTAAATTTTTAATAAAATAAATTACTTAACACCCACAATTTTTAGATAAATTAATGTGGTCACATTTAAAGTTTACTTCAAGTTTGATTTTTGAATTGGCTTTCCCCGTTTACACAAATTTTCTTAATAAGAGCTGGGTCAGAGGGTACACCCACCAATCAGGAATCTTCTTAGATGCCAGCGCCCGTACGCGACAACACAACACATATAATGTTTACTGGGGGCATGGAAAAATCGTCTCATTTGGTCCCGTCGGATCATCGGCAAGGGCGGAAATTTTTAAAACTGTCGTGAAAATTAAGTTTTTTTTTTTTAATAAAAACATTTTAAAATATATATAAAATTGATAAAGCGGGCGACTTTGCCAAAAAAATAAAAATAAAAAAAATAACTCGTTGTTCGTGAACAGTTCGTGTTCGATTCGTCAATGAGTTTGTGTTCTGTTCATTCGATAAGTAAACAAGACGAAAGTAAATAATTTTTTTTCGTTCGATTAGTTAAACGAATCAAACACGGATAGCGATGCATTCGTTAGTATTCAAAATATTATTGTTTGAAATATAAAATAATTTAAAATAATTATATATAAAAAAATTTATGATATTTTAAAAAATTAANACAAATGGAGCAACCAGAAGAGCAAGCAATTAGCCCCCAAATATCTTCGTCAAGACTAAAGGAAAATTGTTCCAAAAAGTGTTTGAATATAGCAGCAAAGAGAATGAAAACTATAGTTCCAAATAGATATTCAAGTCTAAAACAACATATATCTGAGTGAATTAATGAGAGAAACAAGAAAATTAACCTTCAATCATGTTGTTAAAACCCGAATATTATATGTATCTAAATAGGACTGTAAGAGGAGCCAAAACCGAGACAGTAAAATAGTCTTCAAAGCCATAAAAGGATTTCCAATCATGTATCCGAGCAAGGGGCAGCAAAAAGAGCATGAATTAAGCCCCAAAACGATTATTCAAAACCAAAAATAATCTCTAACATATGTATTTTAATAAAGGAAATAAGAAGAGCAAGAATCCAGCTTCAAATAAATTCCCGAGAACCGAAATATAAACTGCTATACATTTTGAATGAAAAATAACAAAAGATCAGGGAGAATGGACTTTTAAATTTTAAAAACATTTAAAAGAACATAATCATTAAACATATTTGAATTAGAGCAGCATCCGAATAAATGGCTCTAGACATTTCCATTAAGCTAGAAAACTTCTCCACAGTATATTCGAATGAGGCGGTAGAGATAATGGAATCGCAGTATCAAGCCATTAAAAGCAAATTTAAAACCATCCATATCTCAAACTAATAANACCCATTGGTATAAAATAATTAGGTTATGTATTACAAACATGTGTTGTTGCCTCTTAATAATTCAACATCAAGTTTTTTCAAATAGGTGGATCATCGTAGAGCAAGTCCTTTTCCACTTCAGCAGGATTAAATTCTTTGAATCTGATGGTTTTTTTTAATAAAAACGTCATCTTTCTGAACCTCAAACTATGACTTTCTGTTAGCAATCCTTGAGAATGGCNTAATAAAAACGTCATCTTTCTGAACCTCAAACTATGACTTTCTGTTAGCAATCCTTGAGAATGGCTTGATTGGTTAGATATGGCATAAGCGGTTATGGATGCGAGAACTGATCCATCACTCAGTTAAGATACGTGTGGCTTCAATTTGATATTAGAGCTTGTTCACGTTTTTTGGACAGCGGGATAATATCATGAATCTCTTCTTTTTGATAGGTATTCGACATGTCAAATTCTCAACATTTGAGTGATGTTGGCTTATCTTCCATAGTGAATGGTGCTGTCAACTTGCGTCAACTGATCCTGGCATACTCCTCTCCTGTAAGCCTCTCCATTCGTTAAACTACTACTTTTTAGCAAATTATGGTCCTAATAATCCAAACCGTTTACTTAGAATTAAGTTTCTGGAACTCAGGTCACCCACCGGTTGGCTAGCAGCTTGACTAACCTTGCCAAGCTGGAGACAATAAAGTTGGATGGTTGTCAGATTACCAGTTCGGGGCTGCTTGCCTTAGGAAGTTCTTGCAACTCTTTAAAAGTGTTGAGCTTAAGCAAGTGCTTAGGTGTGACCGATGAAGGTCTTTCCTCTGTCGTGGCAAAGCACAGGGGTTTAACTAAGTTAGACATCACTTGCTGTCGCATGATAACGGACATCTCAATCGCTAGCATCACTAGTTCATGCACATCTCTTAGGTCGCTGCGTATGGAGTCATGTAATCTGGTTTCCAAGAATGGATTTCGTATGATTGGAGAACACTGCCCTCTTTTGGAGGAGCTTGATCTT
The DNA here is from genome assembly GCA_002079205.1 of Phalaenopsis hybrid cultivar. Classification (NCBI taxonomy): domain Eukaryota; kingdom Viridiplantae; phylum Streptophyta; class Magnoliopsida; order Asparagales; family Orchidaceae; genus Phalaenopsis; species Phalaenopsis hybrid cultivar. The sequence goes on from JXCR01146330.1 coordinate 650,071, forward strand.
ACTGACAATGATTTAGACAATGAAGGTGCTCTTTTTTTTAAATTAAATTGTGAAACATTTTACTTCCTTTCTCACTTCTTAATTTAGTTTGTTAATGCAGGACTTAAGGCAATCTCTAGGTGTCATAAACTGTTGATTTTGAAGATTGGGTTATGTCTGAATGCTAATGATGAAGGCATTATTCAAATTGGCAGAGGTTGCCTGCTGCTTAAGGAGCTTGATTTATACAGGTTTGTTTTACCCTCAATTTACCTTAGTTCCTTTGCAGATAATGTATGTGATATTGAAAAAGAGTTTAGTTTTGCTTAAGATCGATGACATTAAAGCAATGAGAAAGTAGTTCATCTCTTTAATATAGGCTGTGCAAAACAAAAAAAAAAGAATAATAAAGAGAAAAAAAAAAGGTGGCAAATCTGAACCATTAAACCAATTGATTTGGTTTGGTTTAGGGTTGACATTTTTTCTAGACCAACTTTCTTGATTTGATTTGTGTCATGTTTGAATTCTTTTAAAATCGAAATATACTAAATTGAACTTGTTGAACATGATATATATACTTATAAATCGTCCTTCTAACTCCTGTTACTAGCCATCTATTTAATTTAGTTTGAATTGCAATCCTTTATCCTTCAATAATTGCTATTTGTCATTTGCCAATTTGCATGTAGAGGACAATCATTTTAAAATTTATTGTTTCCATAGCTAGCTAACAAATATTTACTCTCTTGAATTCATTACATTTGAAAAATAATTGATATCCTTAAATATCTTAGCCATGCACTCAAGCAGCCATTAAACTTTATTGAGTATATGATTTGATTAACTTTCTTAATTTTTACTTAGTAGCTTGCTTTACTTTAATATGATTCCTCCAACTTGTAGTTTGCTTTGCCATCAAATTAAAACTGACTAGCTATCAAACCAAATAAACCCGTAACGAAAAACAAAAATAAAAAGCCATTGCTTAATATTTTTGAATCAAAAGTCAAATGGAATCTTTTGGTTTAGTTTGATTTGGNAATGATTCCTCCAACTTGTAGTTTGCTTTGCCATCAAATTAAAACGGACTAGCTATCAAACCAAATAAACCCGTAACGAAAAACAAAATAAAAAGCCATTGCTTAATATTTTTGAATCAAAAGTCAAATGGAATCTTTTGGTTTAGTTTGATTTGGTTTGCCATTAAAAATTTGATTTTGATTTCAGGTTTAGTTAATTGATTTAGTTTTAAATATGGGTTAGTTTGGAATCAATGCCAAACCATGCATTATATATGCATGTGCCTTGTCAGTTGCAAGCATTATCCATTAAATGATACCTTAAAGTAATCTATAAATTTTAGCATCTAAAAGGACAACCTTTTTAATGGTTTATTCTGTAAAGGAATATTGAATCATTTTGCTAAAAAATGTTCCAAATCTTAACCAATGCGATTGATTTGTTGTCACAGGACCGTCGGAATAACTGACGCGGGTATTATGGCAATAGGCCGAGGTTGTCCTANCAAATGTTACCTTAAAGTAATCTATAAATTTTAGCATCTAAAAGGACAACCTTTTTCATGGTTTATTCTGTAAAGGAATATTCAATCATTTTGCTAAAAAATGTTCCAAATCTTAACCAATGTGATTGATTTGTTGTCACAGGACCGTCGGAATAACTGACGCGGGTATTATGGCAATAGGCCGAGGTTNCTGTCTCGAACCAGTTTTTCTGAGGACACATGTGGAAAGAACACCCTGAGTCGAGGATCCACTCCTTACTGGATTCAGATTTTGTGATCACCAGGGCCTCAGCAGAATCGTAGTCATCAGAGGCTACGCTTGCTTCTCCTGATTCTCTTGGCTCTTCTTGGTACTTATTCTTCCTATCTGGGCAGTTCCTCTTGAAATGACCGTCCTTGTGACAATGATAGCACTTTAAAGATCCCCTTGATGACTGATTCTCGCCATCCTTGCTTGACCTTGATATGTACTGACCATTTCTTGAATCTTTCCTGTCCGATCTTCCTCTGACAATAAGACTGTCTCTGCTGACTTTCTTGTCCCTGTCATGCTTCCTCTGAAGTTTTTTGGCTATAATCAGAGATTAAACATCTTCCAGAGTAATAGTCTGCACCCTTCCATAGAGCATCGCATCCTTGAAATGCTCGTAGCTCTTGGGAATAGAGCTTAGCAACAGTAGTGCTTTGTCCTCATCGTCCATCTTGACGTCGATGTTCTCGAGGTCGTCGATGATCTTGTTAAACTCGTCAATCTGCTCTGAGACATATTTGTCTTCATGCATTTGAAGGAGTATAGGCGCTGCTTCAGAAAGAGCCTATTAGCCAGAGACTTTGTCAGGTAGAGTACCTCGAGTTTGGCCCAGAGTGCTTGAGCCGTTGTCTCCCTCGACACCTCCCTCAGAACTTTGTCGCCCAAGCTCAGGATTATCAAACTATGAGCTTTGTCTAGCATGCCGATCTTCTTTTTCTTGGTCATGTCGACCGGCAATGTCGCCGACCCTTGCAAGGCTTCTGCAACACCCTGCTGAACCAATAGAGCTATCATCTTTACTCTCCATAGGCCGAAGCCATTCTTCCCGTTGAATTTCTCAATGTCGAATTTGGCGGAACTCATTGTCGTGACTAGGATTTATTCCAATGAATTCTACCTGCTGCCCTTCCAAGAACTATGCTGAAATCACCAAAATGCTGTACTATTGTATAGCAACCAAAAGTTTTCAGCTTAAACCTATCTTTTAACGTCTTGCTGTCCAATAAGTTCTCACCAAATTTCTTACCTTCTCCCTGTGAACTCCACTGCCTTCGCCAACCGAACGGAGAGCTCCGATCCCTTCTGATAGAGATCACGCCTGTTCACCGGAGAAAACTTCCTGTTCTGTGCTCGCGCCTCCTTCCCGTAGGCACTCCTCTGCGTCCAGCGGAACAAATCAGGAATTCCTCCTCTGCCTCTCGCACAAGAAGAACTGCCTCTCCAGAGCCGTCGCGCCTCGCCAAACTGCTCAGGTCTTCCTGCTTTGCGAACTCCCGAACAGGGAACTCCCCAAACAGTTCTCTGCGTGATCTCCGCCTCTTCCCTTTGGCCGAGCTGCTCGCAAGACCGAACTTCTGCTCTGAAATCCTCTGCTCACAGCCCTGTCGCAAATTTTCAGCCCTCACTCGCGGACTGTTCCTCCTCTGTCTCGCTGAACCGCACAACCTGCGGTGCAAATCCAGTCAATCAAAGCTTCCACTGCTCACCGAATCTGTAGCAATTCGGCTGCCTGCGGCGCGATCCGCTTGCTCCTCTGTTCGTGAATGTCAAACTCCTCTTCTTCGTCGCTAGCCGTGAACACCTTTTTCCAAGAAGTATGGATCTTCCCATAGACGATGTCAATTGTTGTTAGATATGTACTTCCTAGTATAGAAATGACACGCAAAGAATACAAGCAAACACAGATCATTTACGTGGTTCGATCCAACTGGATCTACGTCCACGGATGGAATCAATCAAATAATTCACTAAGGCAAAAGAAATGGAGAATGCATAGCTTATACATAAAGATGATCCCTCATCTTCCTTCTATGACCTCCCTTTCAAGCGACACCTTGATACAAGGGCTCAAGATACTCTCCTCCTCTCTAGCTCTCTAGCTATTCTCTCCTCCTTTGTGGTAGCTTAAGATCTCTTCCCTTGCACTCCTAAGCCTCACACCCTCTCTATTTATAGAAGCAAGAGAGTGGTAGGTGGGAGGTAGGTAAGCGGTAGTTGAGCGGTAGGTGAGCGGTAGGTGAGCGGTGGTAGGTGAGCGGTAGGTGAGATGTGGTAGGTGAGCGGTACCACATTACAAAAGTGTCATTTATAATTGAGGATCAAAATAACATAAATGTATATTCAAACACGGTCAGCATGAATCTCCAGATAATTTAACGGTCCTGATAAAAAAAATGTATGATGAAATGTGCTAAAAATTGGTTATTAATATAAAAATATCATAATGACCTGTAACTCCTAGGGCTGTCAAAAAAGCTCGTTGTTCGCGAACAATTCGTGTTCGGTTCGTCAATCAGTTCGTGTTCGATTCGTTCGATAAGTAAACGAGACAAACGCGAACAAATTNCTGTCCCGAGCCCTCTACACCAGACTTTGATCAAACCCGTGTCACCCTTTGGTTGAACTACTACGCATACCCTACCACAGATCAATTCAACGCTTAGAAGACATTTGTGGGACCAAGAAAAAGCTCCATAACAAACCCAATTGAGGCCTCACCTCTTGGGCAAAGATATAACTCAAAATCCCTAAATTTTGGCCAAGTTTTATCAATTGTAAAGTAAACTTGTATTTCATACGCATATGACCGTATAGAAAGGTTCGTCTAGCATAGATGATGGTATAGGAACATACCTCATGCGATTTTGTTGTGTATCGAGCGAAATCTTAGGTTTAGAAAATGAGCAGCTCTTGGGTTGAGTTTCATGGAGACGATGAACAGATTTCGTCTGTTTCCGCGTGTATTGAATGAATGCTCCAGATCGTGTCGGATGAAAAGAAAGTAAGAACTGAGAGACATGTGGCAGCTGACCCACATGGAAGCGTTGAATNGCCCTCTGATGATTATTCATAAATTAACAGGCTTATGGAGGGCACAGCTTCCATCTGCTGATTTGATCATTGTATTACATGTTGAGCGTCTTGGTTGTAAGTATTAATCTAAAGTTAACTTGATTTGTAATTAATCTTCTGTTGAGATTTGGTTTAAAAAATGAGCTATGTGGGGATACACTAATACATATAGTTTAGGTGTTCGATATATAAATGCATGAGAATTGGATGGTAGGTATGTAAATGCGCTTGTATTTTTAAGCTTTGGCAAGTCACGGTCAATTTTGTTAGATATTTGGCTCATTTGGTTTGTTCCTTGTAGTTGATGTGGTTTTAAAAAAATAATTGTTTTAGGCTCATTAATTTTGACTTTAAAAAGGAATATTCTCATTTTGACAGTTTTTTTTAATTTTTAGAATACAAATAATCACTATTTTGAGGGAGATTTATTTGTGTTAATTGTTTCTGTAAACTAAATGTCATATCTTAATGAAAATATTTATAGAAATGTTACAATTATAAACAATGATCATTTCAGCTTGTATTCTCGAGTTACCCACAGTTTTTTAAAGGAGTATTGAAATATAAATTTGCTGAATGAGAAATTAATTCTCCTAATTTTAATAATAAAATAAATCACTTAGCACCCACAATATCTAGATAAATTAATGTGGTTGCATTTAAAGTTCTCATTATCAAGGGAGTCGTCCGGGGGCAAGTTTGACGTTTGAATTGGCCCCGTTTGCACAAATAAGAGCTCCGTCAGAGGGTACGGACCAATCAGGAATCTTCTTAGATGCCAACGCCCGGACGCGACAACATTACTGGGGGCATAGAAAAATCATCTCATTTGGGAAAAAAATTTGAGTGTGATAGACGTAGGATATTAGAGTATATCGAGAGTACAAGAGAGTTACATCTATAATATAAGTCTTTTTAACTTTTCTGTAATTTTCCTGTAACTTACGTGTAACCTCTTAATAAATGATAACAGAAGTGCGAAATTTATTTTAGGGTATAAATAGGTTACAGCAAGTTACAGGGAGGCTATAAGGGGTTATATAGTGGATGTAACCCCTTTGTACCATCGGTATAACTTTAATTTCACACGCAGCGCTGCGTATGTCTATCATATGCAAATTTTTCTCATTTGGTGAGGAAAATTTAAAACTGTCGTGAAAATTAAGTTTTTTCTCAAAAAAAATAAATAAATAAAATTGATGAAGCTGGCGACTTTGCCTAACCAACACCTAAATCGGCAATAACAAATTTCAGTGGTCTTTTTGATATTCCCAAATTGAAATATATTATATGAAATATTATAATAATTACATCTTATGGTATATGTATTATTACGTGTACATCAATTTCTCCGGCAACTATTATATATCATTTGAAATTGTTTCCCAATTAAACAGCGAATTTTTATTATGTACTTTTAAACGACACATAAAAATTTTAATTAGTACTGAATATTTAGCAAATAATTTTTTATTGATGAATAACAAAATTTAGACATGTAGTTCTGTACATAATTCCTTAACATATTGGCTGTAATGAAATTTTTTAAATAGTTGTACTAATAAATTTTTTTTAGTAAATGTATATTCAAGCACGGTCTGCATGAATCTCCAGATAATTTAATGGTCCAGATAAAAACATGAATGATGGAATGTGCTAAAAATTGGTTATTAATATAAAAATACCATAATGACCTGTAACTCCCTTATCAAAGCCGGAACTTTAAAAAGTTACCATAAAAATCTGTAACTCCATTCTTAAAGTTGGGCACTAATAAAAAGATAGTAATAAACTATACTCTCCCATTAAAATATGGGCAAATATATAATTTTAGATTTCATCCATCTTTCTCTTATTAATATAGAGCGCATAACATGTAAAAAGAAGGGCTCTTCTCTCTTGACTTTTTTCATGTAGAACTATTTCTCTTTCTCAATGTCTCATTCTTAATATAACCTCATTTTTTGATATATAAAAGAGGTCAAAGAGTCTGAAGATACTCCAATTTGCCCATACGGGGCTAGTCTATGTGTGCTATTTCTTTTTCCTTCTCTGTCTCTTTTTTTTTCCTCCCTCAATTCCTCTACTACTCGGATCCTTGGGCATGTCTCATAAGATAAATTTGGGCTCAACATCTTAGATGGTGTGGTTAGCGTAGAGCCCGCTACCAATAAAAAGAGAAGCAACACGAACGAGGATAAAGACATCACAACGACATTCCTAAAAGGGAGCCTATTAAAGAGTTAATGAAACACTAGATCTAGAGCCGGAAATGCCATTTTCATCATCTTCCTAGAAACTCTGTCTAGGAGGAGAGTACCGTAAAATGGATGGCCGACTCCCAATGATGGAAACAAACCAATCAATAGTACCTGCGCATTGCTCGTTCAATTCTGAGTGGTTGACACCTCATCCCACAAATAAAGGGATAGTTACTTACAACTTACCTTATGCATGATAACAATTTCTCTAGCATTGTCCCAAGTTCAACTAACATTCAGTGAACTAAGTTCCAAGTGAGCGAACAAGACATTAGCAACAAAAGACTAATTTCTGGGTGAGTAAACAAAAAACTCCTCTCAATGGTGACAAAAAAAAACTACCATACGAGGCAAACAAAAAAACTACTCCCCTCTGCGGCAAGTTAAAAAAATCCCATCCGGAGTGAGGAAGCAAAAGACTACCCTTTATGGCGAGCAAACATAAGACTCCCATTCACAGCGAGCAAACAAAAAATTCTCTTCTGGGGTGAGTAAGAAAAAAAAATCCTCTCCAGGGTGAGTAAACAAAAGTCTTTATTCTGGGGCGAGCAAACAAAAAACTCTCATCCAAAGGTGAGCAAAAGAAAAACTTTGGGATGAGCGAGTAACCAGTGGTCCGACTTAGCAAATGAGATAGACAAAGGCTATAAGTTGAGCTCGATGATATTACGACTGACGATTTTCATAGGAGCTGGGTTACGAGTCAGCACAAGCAACCAAATCAACGTAAATGAATATCTCAACACAACACCGACCAAAAAGTCGATTCAGAGAAATATGCTTCCAGACTAGCGACATAGTTCAAAAGATTTCTGAAAAGAGTGTAGAGAGTGCCTAAACAGGGAGTATCATCAGTGATTCATGTAATCATCATGTTTTTTTGCTTTAAAAATTTTCTTGTTCTTAGCAAGCATCAAGAAAATCGAGAAACTAAAGATTTGCACCGAAAAATGGTTTGTATAAATCTCGACTCAATTTAAAAGTTCAAATAAAAGGATAGAAAATGAAAATGCGTCAAAAATGGGTGTTTTTATTAAAAAAATGCATCATAAAGATATGTTGCTCTCCTATTAAAGCATAAACATAAGAAAATACCATAAATATCAGTAACTCCCCTATTGAAGTGAGACATTAATAAAAAGATAATAATAATTTGTAATACCCTATTAAAATAGGGTCAGACATGTAATTTTAAACTTGACCCATCTTTCTCATATAAATAGGGAGCATATAACATGTAAAAATGAGTCTCATCTTTGACTTTTCTTATGTATGGAGAACTCTCTCATCAAATCAATGCGATCACTATTCTTGATACATGAAAAGTGTCAAAAGGCCCAGAAATATTCTAGTTCGCCTCTACAGGGTAAATCTATGTATGTTGTTTCTTTTTCCTTCTTCGTCTCTTCTTTTTCTCCCTCAAAGTCACTACTGCTCCAATCATTGGACATGCCAAACAAAACAAATTTATATTCAAATATAATTTTTTTTAAAAAATATGTATTAACAATTTTTATTTTTTGATGAAAAAGAAAAAGTTTTTAAATCGGCATAGTAGGTTCCGATGATTAACATTCTTTTTAATTACATAGATTTAGGGCCCGTTTGGTGCAACTTCTTTTCCGCGTCCGACGTTTTCGTAACGCCGTGTTGTCGTTTGTTCGGGCGTTGGGCCCTGCGGTCGGGGAACGCAGTGTTAATACTTGTATATAATTCCGCTCGCTACTTCGATGCTTCCAGTTCCCCGCATTCGGCGTTCAGGGTGGGATTATTACCCCACAGTCCTCGATCCCACGAAGGCTCTAGATCTCACGAACGACGAATCGCCTGCCGTAACCCTCTCGTTGCTGTCGATTGACGCTCCTCTATTGTTTGCTCGCGCCCGCAGATCGGATCGAAGCTCCTCTGTAGATCGGACTGAAGATTATGTGCATACCAAAATTAAATTTGTAGCTCTTTAAATGCATTCAAAATAGTTTCGAGCCATACATACATCTCCAGCTGCCATATAAATGTTGCAGCACTTTAAATTTTCACAAAGCTATTAGAGGCTGCATCTTATTGCTGTGCCAAATAAATGTTGTAGCACTTTAAATGCATTCAAAACAAATGAAAAATGCTTGCAGCAGTGTATAATCTCTTGCAAATATGCAGAAATTCCATAGAAGAGTGTCCAAATAAAAAGCCAACCTGCTATGAAAAATTATACAATGCATAACATAATAGTTTCGGTTCAATGCAAACCTCCCAAAGCCACCGTGCATCACATAGGCAAACCCAACAATGCATCGCATAGGCATAACATTGGCCTACAGTGCTTGTACCTACAGTGCTTCAAAGCCACATTTTTTCTATTTGCTAAATGCATCACATAGGCATAACATTGGCAAAATCCTACAATTTGCTAAATGAAAAGGCCACATTTGCTAAGTCCTACAATGCATTGCATAGGCATAACATAGGAACCGAATAATAACCTACAAATAATACCATAAGGAGAAAGAATCGGGTAGCTGGAATAAAAGCCTGAAATCACAATAACAATTTCATCTCATTAGCTAAGAAAGATGCACATAGAATTAAATTCTTTAAATTGCTAAAGGTTCAAAAAATGCAAATCAAGCTTAACCTTAATGAATAAGGAAAAAAATAAGATCATCGGAAAATTTCTTAACTCTTTTCTCCTTTGCATACTTTCTCTTCTTAAAACTTGCACATTTCCAAAAAAATCTAGAAGAATAACGGGCGAGAGATGTCGTGAAGCATACCTGCAGTGCGGGTAATGAACTCGATCGGAGATCTAGGTACGCGAGCGAGGGTCTGCAGAGGAACGTAGAGAGGAGCGCCGATTCGATCTGCAGAGGAGCTTCGATCCGATCTGCGGGCGCGAGNAAATAAAAGCCTGAAATCACAATAACAAGTTCATCTCATTAGCTAAGAAAGATGCACATAGATTCAAATTCTTTAAACTGCTAAAGGTTCAAAAAATGCAAATCAAGCTTAACTGTAATGAGTAAGGAAAAAAATAAGATCATCGGAAAATTTCTTAACTCTTTTCTCCTTTGCATATTTTCTCTTCTTAAAACTTGCACATTTCCAAAAAAATCTAGAAGAATCACGGCCGAGAGATGTCGTGAAGCATACATGCAGTGCGGGTAATGAACTCGATCGGAGATCTAGGTACGCAAGCGAGGGTCGATTCGATCTGCAGAGGAACGTAGAGAGGAGCGCCGATTCGATCTGCAGAGGAGCTTCAATCCGATCTGCGGGCGCGAGCGAACAGTAGAGGAGCGTCGATCAACAACAGCGAGAGCGTCGGTAGCAGCGAAGCGAGAGGGTTACAGCAGACGAGTCGTCGTTCGTGAGATCTAGGGCCTTCGTGGGATCGAGGGCTGCGGGGTAATAATCCCACCCTAAACGCCGAACGCGGGGAGCTGGAAGTGTCGAATGAGCGAGCGGAATTATATACAATTATTAACGCTGCGTTCCCCGACCGCATGACCCAACACCTGAACAAATGACAACACGGCGTTACGAAAACGCCGGATGTGGAAAAGAAGCTGCGCCAAACGGGCCCTTAAGCTCTTAAATTATTTAAAATAAATTGTAATATATGTCAATGAATAACATGCTATATGTAAAGTATTAGGAAGATTTAAGTGCATGCCACTCAATTCTTATGCATTTAAAAAATTAATAATAGTACTACTTGTAATGCAATTAAGAAATTGGGGTAGCTTATAGGTGCAGGCGGCTGTAGTGTTTGATTCACGCGTTTCATCAGCTTATCCAAAACTGATGAAATATATAAATAATTATTATATACATTTGTACAAATAAATATTAAATATACAACATAAAAAATATATTTACCGGTTGTACAAATAAATATTTTGTGAAGCTTATCCGAAACTGTTAGGTTCACGCGTTTGTACAAATAAATATTAAATATACAACAACAAAAAAAATTAGATCATATGTATGCTAATTCTCCTAAATTTGTCTTCTATAAATTTATACTCCCCAAATGTTTCATTTCACATAAAAAATATATTTACTTTAATATGCTAAATGTGAAATACCACCCCATTCTATTAAATATTTTAAAATTTATTCAAATGAACAAAGACAAAGCTTTTATATAAACAAAAAATATTTTGTGAAGTATTTCATTTATTATTTTATTACTTGAAAATATTTTGTGAATTAATTGTGCGTCTCTAGTTGTGCACTTTGCAAGTGAATAAGTTCATAATCTGCATTAATGGATATAAATCATAAATAATATTAATTATTTTGTTCTTATTTTTTAATTATAAATAGAAGGTAATATGAGCTTGAAAGAGGATGAAAAATTCTGAATTTTCTCATGATTTCTCCATCAAATTTCCTTCTTTTTGGTCAACTAGAGACACACAATTAATTCAATAAGGTAACATCACCTCTCTTGATCCTCTGCGTTCCATGGCTACGGTGGCTAGGTTTGATACCATTTGGTTTAGTTGGTTCCTGTGGTTATTACGGTGAGCATGTCTTTCTTTTCCACTCCCTCTCCTCTATGTTCTTCGGCTCAGTTTGGATCATTTGCGCAGATTGATGCCACTAAGTGTAAGACATTGGTAAAGGTGGGGCTCAGAGCTGGACAGTGTGCTTCCCAACCTTAAGAAAGAACTTTCAACTCGATAAGCTACGGGGGTAGTTCCTGACCTTGATCCAAGTGATTAACTATGGACCCTTATATGTTTTCATTTTTAATTTAATTTTCATGCATGTAGAATTTTATTTAGTAGAAAAAAGTAGTTAGGTTGTGAAAAGGATTGTTGTTTGAATTATATATATATATATATATATATATATATATATATATATATANTAAGTTATGGCTATCTACCCCAAATGAGTCAGCATGACCATTTGTTTGAGTTGATTAACTAAAATGCTTCATGCATTTACTACCAATTTTGTTGTCTCAAAGAATGATAATATCAAGAGTAACAAAACCCAAATATAAATCTTTAGAAGGGTCTCCAACTAAATTTCAAATCTTCTGACATTAGTTCTCCTTTAGTCACACATCAATAAATCCAATTGCACCCTTGCTTAAAGCTGTGCACTTGCTACCTAGTGGTTTTGTTGCCTACCTTTGTACTTACAATGATGAATGAAGTCACATTACTGGCAAGGCCTTAAAAGGCTTTTATTACCCATATTAATATAATATAACTAACCAAATAGAGAGAAAATAAATCTTCCTTGGATAGAAGACCATGAGATCCTTCATCTTACCCCTCAGATTTGGTAAGTTCCATTGGCGCTGGGCTTTGTAAGCAGGAGGCGGGACGTGGGGCCTTGGTTGACCGGCTGAACCGGTTGGCGGGATGGCCGACTAAATCGGCCAGGATAGCTTCTGGTCCAGCCCCTTGCTGGACTGGTTGGTCTTCTTATGAGCATGAGATACCGCGACTCCCCCCCTCCGTATGTCTGTTTGCCGCCCTTCGCCCTTCCTTTTCTTGTTGCCGCCCTTTTTTGAAATATTGTTTTTTGCACTAATCAATTAAAAGTTACAAAAAATATGCAAGCATGCACCTATGATGTACAAAAGTGAGATATGTCCTCTACAAGTATATTAGAGAGCTCCCTATCATCATCTATATGCATCAAAATAAAAGACCGATCAAGGGCACACTTAGCAAAAAAAAAAAAAAAAGAGCGGCTCTATTATAATCCTGAGAAATATGAAAAAAATAACGCTTGTTTAAAGTTCAAAAGGAAAGCTAGATCCGGATCGTCATGATGTTGCAAAGTATCCTTCTTCAAGTTGGATCTCAAAAAGTTCATAATGTTGACATTATCACTTTCAATGATTATGATATTAGCCTCGAACATCCAAGGGATGCAGATATTGTGAAACGAACGAATAGCTTCAAATTCCATTTGGCCACTATGCAAATACAATAAATTCTGTCCCGCCGCAACTAGGGCTGTCAAAACGGCTCGTTGTTCGTGAACAACTCATGTTCGGCTCGCTAGGAAGCTCGTGTTTGGTTCGTTTGCTAAGTTAACGAGCCAAACACGAACAAAAAATTTGTTCGTTCGTGTTTGACTCATATAAACAATAATTTTTAAATCTTGCCCTAACCCGTAACATCTTATAGTTACCTGATTAGGGTTGTCAAAACGTCTCTTTGTTCGTGAACGACTCGTGTTCGGCTTGCTAAGCAAACGAGCCAAACACGAACACATTTTTTGAGCTCGAAATGTAAACGAGCCGAACACGAGCTGAGCTTGGGCTCGCTCGCGTTCGGCTCGTTTACACCCTTAGCCGCAACAAAACCCTTTCTCATTTCGTTATGAATAACATCGCCGGTCTCGACTATCCCTGAGGGCAGTGAAGCTCCATCTACATTAGTTTTAAGCCAACCAGTATGGGGAGGATGCCAAAATAGAAAAAAACAAACTTGAAAGGGTGGCTAGCATCCCATTTATTCCGAAACGACAAAAGCTACATTAACGTGAGTGCTTAGAGAATAGATTCCTCAATAATCATAGGCGTCCCAAAAGACCGATTGTGAACTTTGCTGTGAAGTGCCTTCGAACAATGATGAACCATGTAGTAATAACATCGAGCTTGGGCAAAATTACTTGTCGTAATTTTACTAAGCTCCCCAGTTGCCTCCTTGAAACAACTAAAAGAGGGGATGGAGATACCCCATCGATGCATAATATCTTTTACCCTGCAATGACGAAGCAGTTAGTAGAAATATTGTCTCTGTCTTCAATAGTCAGGCAGCCTCAAGGGCATTCCGTTGCTTCCGAGTGCCCCCTCCTAGCAAGCCAAGCTTGAGTAGCGATAGCATCATGCATCATTCTCCACCCAAAAAAAAAAAAGTTCTCTAGGATGCAAATGTAGTCGGCCGGGCCATTTAAAATTGGTTCCAGTAGGGGGAAGTTGTCACTATACATGAGACTAGTAATGGTCTGCCCCGAGTGCGCAGGAGTCAGCTCAATGGTGTCTTCACTAAAATTCTGGTGAATTTTATCCTGTGAAATTCTGTTGACCATATCACCTCCCTGCACGTTCGAAACTCCATTATTGATAAAATGAGAAACCTTTTTTTTCCTTCTAGACCGGTGATATCAGCTAGATAAGGCTATCTGGATATCCCACAATTGCAGATCCACACATGTACCGCTGCCTCACTATTCTGACCACCAATAATTTTCCACATGGTAATTTGCTTTGGAGATTTGGCCCTAGCAAATGCCATGAAGTGGATGTGCTACGAGCATGGTTGCGGTTCCAGATATTTGTGCCATAGCAAGCTTTTAAGCACTTGTGGAGGAGGGATTCTTTGTTATGCAAAAACATCCAAGTCAGCCTGGCTTACAAAGGTCCTTTCCAAAGTTTGGAATCATGGAAGCCCAACCCATCATGCTTTTTCAATTTGCATAGTGTCCCAAGCAACAGTGGATATCACATTTTTACACCTTTTCTCAATCTCATGGAGGACACCAATGGGCACATTAGCATGCATAAGGAGATAAGTAGGCATTGCCAAAAGAGCAGAATTGATTAGAGTTGTCGGACCCGCTAAAGAGAGGTGTTGTGTTCTCCATGTGCCGAGTAAAGCAACCGCATTTTGAATAATGCTCGTGAAATCAGCTTTATAAAGTTTCCTTAGCGCAAGCTTGACACTAAGATACTCAATCTCTTCTGCCTTAGTAAAATGTAGGAGCTTTGCGATGCATCTTTTCTTCCAATTATGCGCGACCTTGTTAAAAATAATCATTAATTCAGAAGAGTTTATTTTCTATTCCGTCCACTCACAATAATCATTTAAGACCTTCAAGTGTTGCTTGTTTTTCGAAACATCGGCTTCAGAGAATAAAATAATATCATCTGCATATTGCAGATGGGAAATCTGAGGAGAATCAGGAGCAAGGCATATGCCAATATGCTGAGCACTTTGCGAAAGAGCCATAAAAGGTAATTCAGAGCATATGATTAACAAATATGGGGAGAGGGAGCAGCTTTGCTGGAAGCCGCAATTGCATTGATTCAAGGTGAAAGCTTAACATTAATTAAGAGAGTGAGATTTGGGTGTTGCACGCACCTAAGAATCCATTTTGTAAAGATTTTGGGCATCCGCAAGCTTCAAGTACCCATTTGAGCATCGTCCAACTCATTTTATCATAAGCTTGCTCCATGTTCATCTTAATCGTCTTTAGCCCGATTTTGTCTTACGAGTGCTTAAGTTTTTTAATGTCTTGGACGACGAGACAATGGGTAAAGATAGAACAGTGGGGAACAATAACTCTTTGATCTTCAGAAATCAATGCCGGTAGAGCGCCTTGAAGTCGATTCACAAGAACTTTGGCCGCTACTTTATAAATGGTGTTAGAAAGGCTGATAAGCCTGAATATATTTGGGGATTTAGCGGGATCTTTCTTTGGAATTAGCACAAGTAAAGATTCCTTCCAAGCCGAAGGCATATACCCAGTTGTAAAAAAACCTGTGAATAGCATTAAGGACTTCCACATGGATAATGAGCCAACAATGTTTATAAAAGGAGGTGGTAATACCATCAATACCAGGAGTATGATTCAGACCCATGTCCTTAATAGTATCCCATACCTCCTCATTGGTAACGTCCTTCGCCAACATATGTGGGAATCCCGCAAAAGAGTGTCTGACATGCATGAAATCCGATTAATCATTGGAACTGATAGCAGCCCCATGCCACGTTGTTTGAAAAAAACTCCAAGGAGTTAAGAATATCCTCTAGTCTTCAGTATGGTTGCCATTAGGAAGCTTGAGACGATTAATCCTTTTGTTTTTATAGCGGTAAGTGGCAACAATGTGAAAAAATTAGAGTTGGATTCTCCCTTGTTGAGCCATCTACCTTGGCTCATTGCCGCCACCAAGTCACAATGAGGGCCAAAATGACTTGAAGTCCGTAGGCAAGGGCAGGCCCACGACCGACCAATGCAACTCCTGAAGCTTGAGGAGCTCAAATTCGAGGATAGATTTCTTGTCACTTTGTTCTTGCTCCAACAATGTTAAGCTTTAAAAGTTTTGGTACACTTCCTTCTAAGGTGTCTGAACAAGACTCATAATCTTTCTTAGCCCAATATACCTGACAATATGCAAAGTCGTGGGGTAGGAAGGTTTTAAGTATTCAAATTGGAGGAGCTTTGGTGTTTTAAATCTCAGTTGCACCAACTCCAACGCATTCAAACATTGGTTCGAAGCGATACGAAGAAGATGCTTGGTGGTAGCTAGAGGAATGCGCTGGAGTGTGTCGGAGTTAACAAGAATACTATCATGCCAGACCCAAATCTTGCTTGCGCCATCCTTGTTATTGCTCCAAGACCTCTGACCCAAAAAAGCCAAGATCATGAAGGTCATTCATGGCCATAAAGTCCAGAATGGCTTGCACACCTTTAGTGAAAGTAAAAGGCTCCCCCCTTTCTTATTCTGCTGTCTTGTGATGCAATTGAAGTCTCCACCAATAATGGTGGAGAGTTGCCGTTGGACCTCAAAGTGAGAGTACTTTATAAGTCGGCGCGAGCATGACTATCAAAGCTAGCATAAATCGTGTAAATGGTCCATTCTTAGTTATTTGGAAGCTTGGCACTACCCATAATACATTGGGCATGCTTAGTGTTAACAACAAAGGATAAAAGGTCCCTCTACCACAAAACGTGGATCCTCTTTGATTTGCTTGCTGAGAGTTGAATTAATTGTCCCACTTGATACCGACCAGTTTATCTCTCTTTGCAGTCAAAGTTCTCAACTCTTATTTCCACTAACTTAATGAAAAGCGAGCTGTGACCCGTGGCGCTCTTACGGTTAACCGAAGGGGACGCATCTCCACAGTTCGTAGCTTGATCCGCCACTGGTATTGGCTTGATGCCTTCTTTCATTTCGCTACTCCTCCAACAAACCCAGTGGGAGTAGTTTTTTTTTTAAATTGCTCCTAGTGACCCTTTCTTTGGGTGCCTTCCCCAAATGCCTCTGTTGACAAGGAGGAACTAGTGGAGATTCCGCTATAGCAACGTGAAATTGCAAAGAAACTTGTGGGGGATTACCAGTAGTTTCAGTTTCCATTGTGAATGTGCAATTAAACATTTTATGCGGTTTGACTTCCAATGTGCGGTGTACTCTAGTAGCTTTCTTGTTGGTGACCGATTCTTCCTTATTGTTAAAGAGTTTTTTTTGCTTCCCCAAAGCTTCTGTAGCTTGGTTTTTTGAAGGCTTCTTTGTGTTTCTCACCACAAGGGTCCATGGCCCAACATCACCCAATTCAACATTTTTTGGGTCTAAATTTGAGTTATCATCCTGCACAGTATTTTCCAATTGCTATTGACGAATAGTGGCTTCTATCGGCAAGTTCTGCTTGCCTTTTGTGCCCACTATGGCTGGCCCATCAACCTTGACGTCGTTCCCTTCATCACATTAGAATCGGGACCTAAGTTCACCCCCTGAGAAGCATCTTCAGTGCTCAGCGAATCAACAATGGTTGAAGAATTGTGCTCATCTCTAGTATCACTCATCACATTGTAATTCATTAAGCTTGTTGAAGTGAGAGCTTCCTTGTGAAGAGACCTTGTGGCCAACTTTCCCTCAATTGAAGCAAAGATGGGATAGCCTTTGTTACTCAAAACATTGAAAAAACTTACCTTCGTGATGATTGATCCAAGTACCCGAAGTCAATTTTTACACAAATAAACACGAACGCAGACTCAGGCGTAATTGTTATGTACCCATGAATCGGTTTGAGCATCATTACACAGTGGTTGCCTCACCATTCCTGCAATATGAAGGATGTTGGTAGAATCCCAATAAATAGTGGGTAGCAGAGGTAAGCAAATCAAAATCAAGGTCGAGATTCCATGAAGGGAATTCGGGGCAAAATTTAGTTTCCCCACATCTAAACTAATAATAGTACCCGCAGAAAACCACGGTCCTCCAACCAAGAAAACATTCTTTTGCTTTGACATTTTCAAATGTTCAAATAAAACAATCATTGGTAACAGTAGCAAGTTTGAAAAAACCGATCTGTGCCCCTTGTCCACTAAGTTCCACGTTAAGGATAGAATATGGGAGATACCTATCGAGAAGCTTGCCCACAATGGTCGTGTCAAGCGTCTTAATATTGTTGTGAACTTTCTCTATGTTGAGATTAACAACCCCCCATAATCGTTATAATCCTGGATTTGCTTTCACTGTGACTTGAACATGGGCCGGTCTTGACCAAACCCTTTCTTTGCCAAAGAGTGGGTTTAGATTGACAGGAGGAAGATTTTCATCTGCGCTTCGCTGCTAAGAATTGATGTTGCAATGGTGGGTTGTGAGGCCTTGAAATTATTGCTTTTCGAAGAATTCTGTTCCTTTGAAGGGGCACGGGCATTGAAATTTTGTAGTTCAACAATGAACTATAGGCTACTCGAAAGAGTTGTTTGGGGGCATTATCACTAACATCTGCTGGGCGGTGTTCGTCAATAGTTGCCTCTAGCATTTGAGTGTCTAGATTTTCCACACTTGCAGGAAAAAACTCCTCCTCAAGCATTTCATCATTCATAAATTTCCCCTTATTTGCAATCTTTGCGTAAGGGGCATCTGGAGTACTATCTTCCATAACCAAATTATTCATATGACCATCTAAAATCTTAGCTCTGATTTGAACAAGATGATCAATCTTGTCATTAGGCATATCTTGAACTTCATTCAACAAGGATCTCTTGTTTTATCCTTAACTCCATCAGCCTCCTTAGGTGGTGACCGAGACTTGCTTCTTCCACGTTGCCGCGGAGGGGATTAGGAGTAATGCTGAGCGTGCATCTCCTCGACCCTGATTGCGGTTCTTGACCATCATGCGAATTGGATTGTTCCACAAGATCCAGGTTCTTGTTGATTTGTGCTACTGTGATGTCATTGTATGTATGGTTGCTAAGCGTCTCACACACCCTGGCACAAACCTTTGAGATAATGTTGTAGGACTACTTGGGATCCAACAATGCAACTTTAGCTTTCCATTCTTTAGCCTCGATCAAGAACTCTTCAACAATTTCCTAAGAAGCCTCATCTTCTTTTGAAGATCTACCTTCCTTGCCCAATGCCGTTTCTAAGGCACGTGAAGTCTCCAAACCAGGACCCGAACATTCTCGATTTCAGCTCACTGCCTCCACACTTACCAGAGCCGCCACCATCATCCCTTGAACCACNTGTTGTCGCGGAGGGGATCAGGAGTAATGCTGAGCGTGCATCTCCTCGCCCCCGATTGCGGTTCTTGACCATCATGCGAATTGGATTGTTCCACAAGATCCAGGTTCTTGTTGATTTGTGCTACTGTGATGTCATTGTATGTATGGTTGCTAAGCGTCTCACACACCCTGGCACAAACCTTTGAGATAATGTTGTAGGACTACTTGGGATCCAACAATGCAACTTTAGCTTTCCATTCTTTAGTCTCGATCAAGAACTCTTCAACGATTTCCTAGGAAGCCTCATCTTCTTTTGAAGATCTACCTTCCTTGCCCAATGTCGTTTCTAAGGCACGTGAAGTCTCCAAACCAGCACCCGAACATTCTCGATTTCAGCTCACTGCCTCCACACTTACCAGAGCCGCCACCATCATCCCTTGAACCACCACCCAATTCCTCTTCTTGGAGTGAGGGGGTGATGGCCGACCACCACCTCAATGTGCCATAGCTTCTCACATTGCACCACTCATTGAGAGAAAGACGAAAAAAATGAGAGCCACACACAGGGAAGCCACCTCTTCCTATTTTATCTCCTAGCTAGTATATAATTGTTGTTTTGCTTGCTTAGGCTTATCTTTTGATTAGTTCCATATTTCTATCAGGACAGTCGCCTGTGTTCGTTTTCCCCTTTGAGGGCTATATCCGAGGGATTGAGGGTGCTCCAGTTGTATCTCTCTCATCAGGCTGTGATTATCTTCCTCCTATTTCCTTTTGCATCCTCCCACATCGCTCCCTACCATTGTATGTCACTGCAGCCGCCCTCAACAACACTCAAATTGTTGTTTTCTGCAGCCTTCAGCCTAGCGGCCATCTCTCCCTTCCTTCCATCATTGTTGCAGCCTAAAACACACCTCCTTCCCGTTGTTCCAGCTCACCCACCATGTTGCTGCCACCTAGGACAGCCAGAGAACACCTAATTCAACTCCTCGTTGCCACCATATAACAGAACAACCTACTTATTGTCCCTGCATTTTTGAACCCTCTCACTGTCAGTAGCATCCCCTTGTTCTCGTCACCCTAGCCAGTCATTCCGATCCACTTAGCCTACCCCCATCACACTTGGGATGCACTTTAGTGGTGTTTGTTTGTGTCCTGCTNCGAGGGCTATATCCGACGGATTGAGGGTGCTCCAGTTGTATCTCTCTCACGAGGCTGTGATTATTTTCCTCCTATTTCCTTTTGCATCCTCCCACATCGCTCCCTGCCATTGTATGTCACTGCAGCCGCCCTCAACAACACTCAAATTGTTGTTTTCTGCGGCCTTCAGCCTAGCAGCCATCTCTCCCTTCCTTCCATCATTGTTGCAGCCTAAAACACACCTCCTTCCAGATGTTCCAGCTCACCCACCATGTTGCTGCCACCTAGGACAGCCAGAGAACACCTAATTCAACTCCTCGTTGCCACCATATAACAGAACAACCTACTTTTTGTCCCTGCATTTTTGAACCCCCTCACAGTAGCATCCCCTTGTTCTCGTCACCCTAGCCAATCATTCCGATCCACTTAGCCTACCCCCATCACACTTGGGATGCACTTTAGTGGTGTTTGTTTGTGTCCTGCTCTTGTTTTCCTCCTTTAAAGTGCATTGGTCGTAACCATTTATTTGCTTCAAATAGTAATATTTGCTTTTCTATTATGGTTTGTGGTTACTCCGGTATTATTTGATATCAAAGTTGCCTAACCCTGCTCCTATCCCATGTTTTCCTAGCATCTGCCTTATCCCTCCACCAAAAAAATTTTTTCCTACTCCCAAACCATAGCTAAAACTTTGGCCTAACTCAAAATTTCCCTTGTTGATTTTTAAAATCAGCACCCTAAATCTTTTTTTTACTCTCTTTCACCACATACTTCAAACTCTAGCATGCTAACAATGAGATACATGCTTGAGCCTACTCGGGAAGAGATACAACGAGAGATATGTCGAATTCAGTGAAAATTGGTGAACATTGGGGATGACACCCAGGAGGGACTTACCCTCAATGGTAACAGGGAAAGCCAAAGAGGAGATGAACAAAAATT
The DNA here is from genome assembly GCA_002079205.1 of Phalaenopsis hybrid cultivar. Classification (NCBI taxonomy): domain Eukaryota; kingdom Viridiplantae; phylum Streptophyta; class Magnoliopsida; order Asparagales; family Orchidaceae; genus Phalaenopsis; species Phalaenopsis hybrid cultivar. The sequence goes on from JXCR01146330.1 coordinate 671,225, forward strand.
TCAACACTTTTCAATGGGAGGATTTCGGTGATGAAGATGAAAGATCACGACGTTTCAGAATCCATTATAGAGGAGGCCTAGGTAGGAGACATTAGTTGGAGGACACAGTGACTACAAAATCAAGGTGAATCTATAAGAGTTTTGAGGGAGTTATGGATCCAAATGAATTTATTGATTGACTAAATTCTGGTTAATAAATCTTCGAGTATAAAAATGTACCAGAGGATAAATGGGTAAAATTTGATGCTATCAAGTTGAAAAAGTGTACCTCTTTGTGGTGGGAGAACCTACAACAACGGAGGAAAAGAAATGGCAACAATAAGATTATCAAGTGGGAGAAGATGAAGAAAGCAATGCGGAATAGATACTTTCCATCTCATTACCACTAGAACATGTTTATGAGGTTCCACCACCTACAACAGCGGGACCTTTCAGTGGAAGAGTTCACGACTCAGTTTGATCACTTCCAGATGAAATGCGAGCTGAACGAGTTAGAGGATCGCATTGTAGCCCAATACAACGGGGGCCTGAAGCCTGTTATTAGCAATGTGATACAGCTGCAATTATTAGTCTCTTGAGGGTGTCCAGGCCTTATAACTCAAAGTGGAAAGACACCAAAAACAGAGCAGACCACCACCAACAGTTAAAAACCACTCGCAATTGGAGATACCAGCAGGAGCTTACCTCAGGGAGCGGAGAAATCTTGTTTAGATAAGGATAGAGCCATTNTATATATTTATATAGTATAAGTTATATAATTAATATAATATATTATTTATATATAGTAATATTAAGGATGTTAAATTGGCTCGTCGTTCGCGAACATCTTGTGTTCGGCTCGTGTTCGACTCGTTCGTTAACAAACGAACACGAACAGTAACTTCACGAAAAATTTTGAACACGAGTTTTTTTCAAACAAACTAAATTTCAAATAAACCAAACACGAACACAAGCTCTGTTTATTTGTGTTCGTTTTGTTTACACCCCTACGCACTCACACCTAAATCAGCACGAACAAATTTCAGTGGCCGTTTTGATATTCCCAAATTCAAATATATTTAATGAAATATTATATTAATTACATCTTATGGTATATGTATTATGACGTGTACATCAATTTCTCCGGCAACTGTTTTATGTCATTTGAAATTGTTTCCCAATTAAACAAATGAAAAAGGATTTTGTGATATATATTTTTATTAAATACTTTTAAACAAATGATAAAAAATTTAATTAGTATTGAATATTTAGCAGAGTTTTTATTGATGAATAACAAATTTTAGAAATGTAGTTCTGTACAAAATTCCTCAACATATTGGCTGTAATGAAATTTTTTAAATAGTTGTACTAATAATTTTTTTTTAGTAAATTGTTGTGAGATATGTACTTCTTGGCATAAAAATGAGACGCAATGAACACAAACAAACACGTATCGTTTACGTGGTTCGATCCAACTGGATCTACGTCCACGGGAGGGAATCAATCAAATAGTTCATAATACAAAAGAAATAGAGAATACATAGCTTATACATAGAGACGAGCCCTCATCTTCTTTCTGTGGCCCGGAGAATACATAGTTTATACATGGAGATGAGCCATCATCTTCCTTCTATGGCCTCCCTCTCAAGCGACACCTTGATACAAGGCCTCAAAATGCTCTCCTATATTCCTTCTATGGCCTCCCTCTCAAGTGACACCTTGATACAAGGCCTCAAGATGCTCTCCTCCCTCTCGCTCTTTGGTTATTCTCTTCTCCTTTGTGGTAGCTTAAGATCTCTTCCCTTGCTCTCCTAAGCCTCACCTATTCTCTTCTCCTTTGTGGTAGCTTAAGATCTCTTCCCTTGCACTCCTAAGCCTCACACCCTCTCTATTTTTATAGGAGTAAGAGAGTGGTAGGTGGGGGTGGTAGGTAGTTGAGCGGCAGGTGAGCGGTAGGTGAGATGTGGTAAGTAAGCGGTACTACATTACAAAAGTGCCCTTTTACCTTAGTTCAATAATTGGGGGTCAAAATAACAATTCTCCACCTTGACCCTCAATTGAGAAGCTTTGAAGTAAACCTCCACATAGCCCCTAAGAGGCCCTCAGCCTTTGCTTGAGTTTGCTAAGTCCAAACAGTACATGGACTTAGCAATCACGGTTCTTCCGATAAGAGAGTATAACCTCTTTTTCCTGACTCCTTGTATGACGACACGAGGGCCTTTGGTTACTCTGATGCATCCATTCTCTGCCTTGAACGAGCATCCGCTTGACTCCAGCGTAACTAAGGAAATCAGATTTCTTTTGAGCTCTGGTACGTACCTGACATTTTTTAGTACTCGTTCAACTCCATCAAACATCCTTATCCTGATTGATCCACTTCCAACAACCCTGTGAGTTTTATTGTCTCCCAGTAGAACAGACCCATCATTTTCCTGTTGTACTGTCTCGAACCAGTTTTTCTGAGGACACATGTGGAAAGAACACCCTGAGTCGAGGATCCACTCCTTACTGGATTCAGATTTTGTGATCACCAGGGCCTCAGCAGAATCGTAGTCATCAGAGGCTACGCTTGCTTCTCCTGATTCTCTTGGCTCTTCTTGGTACTTATTCTTCCTATCTGGGCAGTTCCTCTTGAAATGACCGTCCTTGTGACAATGATAGCACTTTAAAGATCCCCTTGATGACTGATTCTCGCCATCCTTGCTTGACCTTGATATGTACTGACCATTTCTTGAATCTTTCCTGTCCGATCTTCCTCTGACAATAAGACTGTCTCTGCTGACTTTCTTGTCCCTGTCATGCTTCCTCTGAAGTTTTTTGGCTATAATCAGAGATTAAACATCTTCCAGAGTAATAGTCTGCACCCTTCCATAGAGCATCGCATCCTTGAAATGCTCGTAGCTCTTAGGAATAGAGTTTAACAACAACAGTGCATTGTCCTCATCGTCCATCTTGACGTCGATGTTCTCGAGGTCGTCGATGATCTTGTTAAACTCGTCAATCTGCTCTGAGACATATTTGTCTTCATGCATTTGAAGGAGTATAGGCGCTGCTTCAGAAAGAGCCTATTAGCCAGAGACTTTGTCAGG
>JXCR01146330.1:682540-701072 GCA_002079205.1 Phalaenopsis hybrid cultivar
TTAATGCAAAAAAGCTTAGATTAATTTGGATCTTAGGCTTGAAATTAGGGTTTGGGCTAAGAATTGAATTTGGGCTTGGTTTAAAAATCAATTAAGAGGTCAATTTAGTTTAGGTTAATGTCATGAAGAGTTTAGGAAGTGAATTTGGTGAAATTTAAATGATCACATGACTTAATTTGATGAAATTTGGAATTGGATCAATTTTAGGTATTTGACTTGGGCTTGGATTTTGGGCTTGAAATTGGGTTCAATTGGACTTGAATTTGATTTCAATTGGGCTTAGACATGATGAATTCTGATTTGGATTTGAAACTGAAGAGGTTTGAAATAAATTTGGTGGAAATTAAGAGTGATTTGGAGATTTTAGGGATCTGGGGAAGCTTGGGAATTTTTGCCTATTTTTGTGAATTTATGAGTAATTGAAGTTATTGGGTGATTAGGATTGGTTTGGGTGAGCTTTGGAATGATTTTGGAAAATTTGAACAAATTTGGGACATGGGGGTACTTTGGGAATGTTAGGAGTATTTTGGGACCTTTAAAGAAATTGTGGTGTTTTGGGCAATTTGAATGGTTTGGAATGGTTTGATTTGATTTTTGGGAAAAAATTGACAAATTGAGCAATTTTGAGAAAATTAGGGTTTCAGAGGCATTATGGTAATTTTATGGGATTTTGGGGGTAGGAGAGCAAAATTGATTGTTTAGGTTAGATTGAAGGCTATTAAATATGCTAAACATAATGACCATGAGACCAATGAGCACCCATTTTTGGGTCCTCCATGTGCTGGTCCTAGCCACCCCATATGAGTTTCTAAAAGAGTAGGGTAGCAGACTAAGTGGAGGTGATTTTATGGTTTTAGGAATGTGTGTGAGGGGTTTGAGTATTTGTGTGTGTTTGTAGGTCTGACTAAGACCAAACCTAAGCCACCCAGGGATAACCCTAAGGCCTGACAGTCTTATGGGGACTCCTCTTGAGCACACCCATGTGATTTTATCCTTTTAAGTTCTAGAGGTCAAAACTAAACATATGGAGTTCCAAGAAGATTAAAGAGGTGTTTAGAATTTCTACTAGGTAGGGTTCCATCACTAGTCCTCTAGGATAGTCAACATAAAGGTCCTATGGCTAGATCTTAGGCTTCTAAGGAAAAAAAAAGACTAAACCTTAACAAAAGTGAGGTCAACAAGCCTATCCAAAATATGATCCAAAATAGGTAAAAGAAATTGGTCTTTCCTCGTGGCAGAAGCTAATTTTTAATAATCTATACATATACACTATCCGGTGACATGTCTAGTTGAAATTAATTCATTTTGTTTATTAAAAATCACCATAACTCCCCACTTTTTACGAATACAGTGAATAGGGCTAACCCTGATACTATCTGATATAAAATCGATAATACTTGCATGTAACAATTTCAAAATTTCCTTTTAACTGCTTCTTTCATAATTGGATTTAATCTCGTTTGAGGATCTACCTAGAGTTTGAGATTATCTTCCATCAGGATTCTATGCATAAATATAGAAGGACTAATCCCCTAACATCTGCTAAGGTTCATCTAAAAGCTTTCTTTTAATTCCTCAAAATATCCATTAATTTCTCCTTATCTGAATGAGTCAAATTTCAGGATATGATAACTGGTAATGTAGATGACTTCCTTAAATAAGCATACTTTAAGTATGTAAGAAGCACCTTCATCTCAAATTCAAGGGGTTCCTCAAAAGATAGAAAAAGAGGTTTACTAGTTTTAGCTATATCTAGAATCTTAAACCTTTCCTGAATAAATATTGAATCGTCAATAATCAATAGGGCTGAATCATCCTAAAAGTTTGTAACTTGCTCATCTAAATTTGGCTCTACTGATTTATCTTCATAAATTTCTTAGAAATGGCTACTACACAAATAATCATTTAAGTCCATCCAAAAACANTAAAAATTAGATCATTTGTATGCTAATTCTCCTAAATTTTTCTTTTATAAATTTATACTACCCAAATGTTTCATTTCACATAAAAAATATATTTACTTTAATAGGCTAAATGTGAAATACGACTCCACTCTATTAAATATTCTAAAATTTATTCAAATTGACAAAACAAAACTTTTATATAAACAAAAAATATTTTGTGAAGTATTTCATTTATTATTTTATTACTTGAAAATATATTTTTTTTCTAAGAAAATTATCCTTGTTGTGCACTGTGCCAGTTAATAAGTTCATAATATGCATTAATGGATATAAATCATAAATAATATTAATTATTTTGTTCATATTTTTTAATTATAAATAGAAGGTAATATGAGCTTGAAAGAGGATGAAAAATTCTGAGATTTCTCATAATTTCTCCATCAACTTTCCTTCTTTTTGGTCAACTAGAGACACAATTAATTCAATAAGGTAACATCGCCTCTCTTGATCCTCTGCGTTCCATGACTCTGGTGGCTAGGGTTGATACCATTTGGTTTAGTTGGTTCCTGTGGTTATTACAGTGAGCTTGCCTTTCTTTTCCACTCCCTCTCCTCTATGTTCTTCGGCTCAGTTTGGATCATTTGCCCATATTTATACCACTAAGTGTAAGACATTGGTAAAGGTGGGACTCAGAGCTGGACTGTGTGATTCCCAACCTTAAGAAAGAACTTTCAACTCGATAAGCTACAGGGGTAGTCCCTGACCTTGATCCAAGTGATTAACCGTGGATCTTTATATGTTTTCATTTTAATTTTTAATTTTCATGCATGTAGAATTTTCTTTAGTAGAAAAAAGTAGTTAGGTTGTGAAAAGGATTGTTGTTTGAATTATATATATATATATATATATNTCATCTAATCACTGATTAGACACTTCAAATGAGTAAGTTAATATCTTCCTAGCTCAAGTCCACTACCTTAGAATCATCCAATTAAATCAACTTCCAAGTCACAATAATTTAGGAAAATTATAATTTTACCCNGCACTTCAAATGAGTAAGTTAATATTTTCCTAGCTCAAGCCCACTACCTTAGAATCATCCAATTAAATCAACTTCCAAGTCACAATAATTTAGGAAAATTATAATTTTACCCTTGTTATAGGAAAAATGGTGAATTGATTTCTACCTCTTCAATTGTTATATTTTAAACATCTAAGAGAGTTCATTATCATCAATATTACCCATTCACCGTTTGAATTAGCCTAAATTTTAATTGGAGCTTCAAATTCCATAATAATCATTTTTCCCTTAGGGCTTTCCACTTCATAATTCCTTAAATTTAACTCAAATTATTTGGAAATTTTCTTGGTACTCCACTNCTGTTATATTTCAAACATCAAAGAGAGTTCATTATCATCAATATTACCCATTCACCCTTTGAGTTAGCCTAAATTTTAATTGGAGCTTCAAATTCCATAATAATCATTTTTCCCTTGGGGCTTTCCACTTCATAATTCCTTAAATTTAACTCAAATTATTTGGAAATTTTCTTGGTACTCCACTCATTGGTCAATTAAAATATCAGAGCATAAATTATAATTTTTTGATTTATATTTCATTTTTAATAATTATTTTTACTCAAAAATATGGATTTTCAATGTTAATTAATTTAGTTGACCAAAATAAATCCTCTATCCTTAAGAAAATTATTGGAGGTTCGTCTATATCACAGGACCTTTAAGAAGAATTTTCATAATCTTTTCAATTTTATTTAATTATTATAATTATTTGCTTATTTTGATGATTAATTAAATAGAAAATACAATTTAATCTTAAAAATTAATTTTTATATTTTTTCTTCAGTTCTTCTGAGTTCAGAGAACTCAGANGTTTTCAATTTTATTTTAATTATTATAATTATTTGCTTATTTTGGTGGTTAATTAAATAAAAAATACAATTTAATCTTAAAAATTAATTTTTATATTTTTTCTTCAGTTCTTCTGAGTTCAGAGAACTCAGAGATACAAATTTTACATTTTTGTGATTTTCATTTTATTTATTGTAATTATTTTAGTGCAAAATTGAAGAAAATACATTTTTGGCATTTAAAAATATATAACTATATTAAGAAAATTAGAGTGAAAATATTTTAAGTGGTTCCAAATGATCAAGGAATAATTTGTAGTATTTTGGTGTATTTTTGTATTTTTGTGATTTTTAATTATTTTTAATTATCTATAAATGAAAAAATAGCTAAAAAATGACCTTTGTATTTTAACATTAATTTTATTTTTTCTTGAGCGCCCCAGACCACAAGGATCACTCCAAACCACATTTCATAACTTTCTAAATTATATTTTTTTATTATAATTATTTTAATGCAAAAATCTCATTCACTTAGAAAAAATATTTTGATATTAAAAACAATTCAAATGAGTCTCAAATTTTTACAGAGGTCCAATACGTTCTTTATCTTCAATGTGGACAAATTTTGGTGATTTTTTGAATTATCTTTTATTTTCTTAATTACTCATGAGTTTTAATGATTTAAATACATGANCATTTTTGTATTTTTGTGATTTTTAATTGTTTTTAATTATCTATAAATGAAAAAATCGCTCAAAAATGAACTTTTTATGTTAACATTAATTTTATTTTTTCTTGAGTGCCCCAGACCACAAGGATCACTCCAAACCACTTTTCATAACTTTCTAAATTATATTTTTTTATTATAATTATTTTAGTGCAAAAATCTTATTTACTTAGAAAAAATATTTTGATATTAAAAACATTTCAAATGAGTCTCAAATTTTTACAGAGGTCCAATACATTCTTTATCTTCATTGTGGACCAATTTTGGTGATTTTTTGAATTATCTTTTATTTTCTTAATTACTCATGAGTTTTAATGATTTAAATACATGAAATTTTACCTAGACTTATTTGAACTCCATTTATATTTTCCTAAGATCCTCATACCATAGTAAACCTACCACAAAAAGTCTTATATTTTTTTGATTTATATATTAGTTATTACGAATTATTTAATTGAAATAAAAGTATCTAACATGAAAAATTAGGGCTTTTAATCTTAGGGGTGTCGTTNAATAGTAAACCTACCACAAAAAGTCTTATATTTTTTTGATTTATATATTAGTTTTTACGAATTATTTAATTGAAATAAAAGTATCTAACATGAAAAATTAGGGCTTTTAATCTTAGGGGTGTCGTCTGACTTTAGAAAAATCAAAGAACACTCCTAGGCACATGAAGAGCGAACACTTCAAGTTTCATGTAATGGTGACTAATATTTAATTATATATGATTAAAATAAGTTATGGAGTATTTAATTAATTAAAAATAAAATAGATAGTAAATAAATTTAATTTGTAGTTCATAATACACTCTTCTGTTCACTGAGCACAGGGGTATTTTTATTTTATTTTTATGATTTTTCTATGCGAAATTATAAATTTTCAAAAATTTTGAATTATTTTAAATAAAAAATCCCTATTTTTATACTTATCCACGCGGTGCCACATCATCCTCGACGACTCTGAAAAACTACTTGTTGCGCTCCCATTCAACGCTTCCATGTGGGTCAGCTGCCACATGTCTCTCAGTTCTTACTTTCTTTTCATCCGANTTGACTTTAGAAAAATCAAAGAACACTCCTAGGCACATGAAGAGCAAACACTTCAAGTTTCATGTAATGGTGATTAATATTTAATTATATATGATTAAAATAAGTTATGGAGTATTTAATTAATTAAAAATAAAATAGATAGTAAATAAATTTAATTTGTAGTTCATAATACTCTCTTCTGTTCACTGAGCACAGGGGTATTTTTATTTTATTTTTATTATTTTTCTATGCGAAATTATAAATTTTCAAATTTTTTGAATTATTTTAAATAAAAAAATCTCTATTTTTCTACTTATCCACGCGGTGCCACATCATCCTCGACGACTCTGAAAAACTACTTGTCGCGCTCCCATTCAACGCTTCCATGTGGGTCAGCTGCCACATGTCTCTCAGTTCTTACTTTCTTTTCATCCGACACGATCTAAAGCATTCATTCAATACACGCGGAAACAGACGAAATCCGTTCATCATCTCCACCGAACTCAACCCAAGAGCTGCTCATTTTCTAAACCTAAGATCTCGCTCGATACACAACAAAATCGCATGAGGTTTGTTCCTACACCATCATCTATGGTAGACGAACCTTTCTATACGGTCATATGCGTATGAAATACAAGTTTACTTTACAATTGATAAAACTTGGCAAAAATTTAGGGATTTTGAGTTATACCTTTGCCCAAGAGGTGAGGCCTCAATTGAGTTTGTTATGGAGCTTTTTCTTGGTCCCATAAATGTCTTCTAAGAGTTGAATTGATCTGTGGTAGGGTATGCGTAGGAGTTCAACCAAAGGGTGACACGGGTTTGATCAAAGTCTGGTGCAGAGGGCTAGGGACATGAAGCTTTTCATTAGGGAGATGGTTTTAAGGTCTGGTGAAGCTTGTGGAACAGTTCATTTGGAGTTTGGGGATATGGCCAGAAAATGTCCTGATTTTAGGTGGTGAAATTAAGATTTGGCTGTGTATTTGGTGGATGAAATCAGTGGGAATAAACTTAGGAAGGCTGGAGGAAGCTCTGAAAGAAAATTAGTAGAGTTTCCCCAAGGAATTGGCCACTCTCTNGTTTCCTGGTTTTAGGTGGTGAAATTAAGATTTGGTTGTGTATTTGGTGGATGAAATCAGTGGGATTAAACTTAGGAAGGCTGGAGGAAGCTCTGAAAGAAAATTAGTAGAGTTTCCCCAAGGAATTGGCCACTTTCTATGCTTAATCGTGGGAGGGGTGGTTTAAATAGAGAGGAAGGAGGGCTTAATTTACCAAGCTACTGGGTGCAAAGTGCTGCCTAGGTGGAGGGTTGTGTGGCGCAACCATCCAATTGGAAAGAGCCACAATAGGTGGGTATAATTTTGGGTTCAAGCCATGGTGGCTCCCCTCAGGTTTGGCTTTTTTGACCACTAAGCCGGCTGGCCAGCCCAGGGGAGGTGGTTAGCTGGCTCAGAAAATTTCAGAGAAGTTTTAGTGGTGATTAGTCTCAAGGATTAATTAGGCTAAAGCATAGGTAAGTGGGTTTACAATTTTTAAGAGGGGATCTCCATGTTTCACGAGATCCTTGGTCCATGGATCCTTAGGTTATTTGATTAGAATCTTAGGGGGCTTAGGAATGACAAAGATGGTTAAACTTGATTAATGCAAAAAAGCTTAGATTAATTTGGATCTTAGGCTTGAAATTAGGGTTTGGGCTAAGAATTGAATTTGGGCTTGGTTTAAAAATCAATTAAGAGGTCAATTTGGTTTAAGATAATGTCATGATGAGTTTAGGAAGTGAATTTGGTGAAATTTAAATGATCACATGACTTAATTTGATGAAATTTGGAATTGGGTCAATTTTAGGCATTTGACTTGGGCTTGGATTTTGGGCTTGAAATTGAGTTCAATTAAACTTGAATTTGATTTCAATTGGGCTTAGACATGATGAATTCTAATTTGGATTTGAAACTGAAGAGGTTTGAAATGAATTTAGTGGAAATTAAGAGTGATTTGGAGATTTTAGGGATCTGGGGAAGCTTGGGAATTTTTGCCTATTTTTGTGAATTATGAGTAATTGAAGTTATTGGGTGATTAGGATTGGTTGGGTGAGGTTTGGAATGATTTTGAAAAATTTGACCAAATTTGGGACATGGGGGTATTTTGGGAATGTTAGGAGTATTTTGGGACCTTTAAAGAAATTGTGGTGTTTTGGGCAATTTGAATAGTTTGGAATGGTTTGATTTGATTTTTAGGAAAGAATTGGCAAATTGAGCAATTTTGAGAAAATTAGAGTTTCAGAGGCATTATGGTAATTTTATGGGATTTTGGGGGTAGGAGAGCAAAATTGATTGTTTAGGTTAGATTGAAGGCTATTGAATATGCTAAACATAATGATGCCCATTGGGGGCCATGAAACCAATAAGCACCCTTTTTTGGGTCCTCCATGTGCTGGTCCTAGCCACCCCATATGAGTTTCTAAAAGAGTAGGGAAGCAGACTAAGTGGAGGTGATTTTATGGTTTTAGGAATGTGTGTGAGGGGTTTGAGTATTTTTGTGTGTTTGTAGGTCTGACTAAGACCAAACCCAAGCCACCCAGGGATAACTCTAAGACCTGACAGTCTTATGGGGACTCCTCTTGAGCACACCCATGTGATTTTATCCTTTTAAGTTCTAGAGGTCAAAACTAAACATATGGAGTTCCAAGAAGATTAAAGAGGTGTTTAGAATTTCTACTGGGTAGGGTTCCATCACTAGTCCTCTAGGATAATCAACATGAAGGTCCTATGGCTAGATCTTAGGCTTCTAAGGAAAAAAAAAAACCAAACCTCAACAAAAGTGAGGTTAATAAGCCTATCCAAAATATGATCCAAAATAGGTAAAATAAATTGGTCTTTCCTCGTGGCAGAAGCTAATTTTTAATAATTTATACATATACACTATCCGGTGACATGTCTAGTTGAAATTAATTCATTTTGTTTATTAAAAATCACCATAAATCCCTCTTTCTTAGGAATACAGTGAATAGGGCTAACCCTGATACTATCTGATATAAAATCGATAATACTCGCATGTAACAATTTCAATATTTCCTTTTAACTGCTTCTTTCATAATTGGATTTAATCTCGTTTGAGGATCTACCTAGAGTTTGAGATTATCTTCCATCAGGATTCTATGCATAAATATAGAAGGACTAATCCCCTAACATCTGCTAAGGTTCATCTAAAAGCTTTCTCTTAATTCCTCAAAATATCCATTAATTTCTCCTCATCTGAATGAGTCAAATTTCAGGATATGATAACTGGTAATGTAAATGACTTCCTTAAATAAGCATACTTTAAGTATGTAAGAAGCACCTTCATCTCAAATTCAAGGGGTTCCTCAAAAGACAGAAAAAGAGGTTTACTAGTTTTAGTTGTATCTAGAATCTTAAACCTTTCCTGAATAAATATTGAATCATCAATAATCAATAGGGCTGAATCATCCTAAGAGTTTGTAACTTCCTCATCTAAATTTGGCTATACTGATTTATCTTCATAAATTTCTTAGAAATGGCTACTACACAAATAATCATTTAAGTCCATCCAGAACAAGCATCTTCATTTCCTTTAGATAAATACTTCATAGATTTAAAGACATTAAATGTAATCTTCTGATCATTTACTCTCATGATGATTCACCTTTTTTCACATCTATCATAGCTCGTATAGTGACTAAAAAATTTCTACCTACGATGATTGAAATTTATTTATCTTTCTCTATATCCAATACAATAAAATTAACAAGAAAGATAAATTTATCCAACATAACTAAGACATCATTTATAATTCCTATAGATAAGTGATCGATCGATCAGCTAGCTGAATAGTTACTGTAATAAGAGACACTTCTCTTTAGCCTAACCTTCTGAAGATCGATAATGGCATATGGTTTATACTTGCTCTAATATCACATTAAGCTTTTTCTAAAAATAATTTCTCCTACCACAAAAGGGCTAGTAAGGCTCTCAAGAACCTTAAGTTTTTTAGGACACTTCTTCTAAATGATAGCATTGCACTTTTCACTAAGTGTAACTATCTCATAATCTCCAAACTTCCTCTTCTTGTTAAGAATTTCTTTCTTGGGCTTGACATAACTAGTCATTTGGTCTAGAGCCTTAGCAAAAGGAATATTAATAGTTAGCTTCTTAAATACCTCCAAAAATTTCAAAAATTACTGGTCCAATTTTTTATTGTTGGAGTCTTTGAGGAAATGGAGGTGGTAGTTTTCTTAAGTTAGTCTCTGTTGAAAAGACTGGTTTCTTTAAGAGTTTGGAAACATTTTCCAATGGTTTTTCAGGTTCTACAACCTCTTTTTCAAGTTCCAAATCTTTTGGAGCTACATCCTGATACGTCTAAAAATATACTATTTTTCATGCTTCATTTTATAATGATATTGCACTTTAAAGGTATGTTTTTTTTTGGATTTGGTTGTAGGTACATCAAATTGAAGAATTTGGAGTGATTGGAGCAAAAGGAACAAAAATAGACCAAAAACGAGCAAACCGGAGCAAATCGGGTCGAACCGGGCACACCAGAGCCAAGGGGACCTAAACCGGACGCTTAAGTGCCTGTAACCGGTTCTTAACACCCAAAATGGCGCTTAAGCACCACCAGACAGAGAGGGGGCGCTTAAGCGTCCAAAAACGGCGACTAGGCATCGGTGACTGTTTTCAGCATATCTTCTAGAATATACGTCGGATTTGGACGATTTTTGAAGCGGTGCTTCGTGCACATCTTAGAGAATTCATTGGAAATGAGAAAAAGGACTTTATAGAAGAATTTATGGCAGTTATATAAAGTTTTTAAGAGGCACTTCAGGTATAATTTGGAAGATTCATTGAATCTGGACAGTTTTGAAGAGACAGTTAAGCATCTCTTGGAAAATTATAAAAAAAGGATTGGAAATATTTTTAAAACAACTCTTAGACTCTTGAATTAATTGAAAGAGGAGAAGAAGACTTAGAGAAGAAGAGCTGAAGGCTTGGGCGTGAGCTCCAAGCGGGGCGGTAATGTGAGAGAGAAAGAGAGAGAGTGAGAAATTTCTTCTTGTCTTTTCACTTTGTTCTTGGAGAGAATTGTAAGGAGATTGCTTTTTCTATATAAGGAGAGTTTGATTTATATCAGAGATAAGTATTTTCATTGTACTTTGATTTGAATTTAGTACTTTGTTTTTAGTCTTGTTCAATGAAAAGTTCTTGTTGTTTCTCCTTGTGTAGTGAGTAGTTTTCTTTACTCTTCCCCTCTTGTAATGAATTAATACGCATGTGTATGATATAGAATCGAGTAGAGTGAGAATATATTGTGATGATTTTACTTTGTTCTTTATTTACATGTAAACTTGATCAACTTACATGTTAAAATCTGTTGTGAGAACATGTAAGATCCGGGGTGGTATTGTCTCAATCAACTGTGGTAGAATCACATGAGATTGTATGGATGAGAATGTAGTTCATATAGTTGAGTGCAAATAAATAGGGAAATAATCTTTAAAATGTGTCAAATTAGAGGACTTTAGAGTGACAGGCTAAAGCCCCTAATTTGGTCCATTGTTTTAGGTTTTGATGCGAGATGTTAGCCTCCAGGTGGAGGGATAAGAAGAAACTCTAGAGTGAGAGCTAGTATCTTCCCTGCCTAGCCCGTCTTTAAAACTATTCAAATTTTAGATTAACCAATATTCTTTATAACATCTCCAGTAAGGGTAAAGAATATAATTGCTCATATTTGTCATAATATCTCTCACTACTTGTTTTACTTTTACACATGTCACTACTTTCATTGCATGAGAAAGACTACTTTTAATATATTAAAAACCCCACTTTCTGATTTTCTCTAAGTATTTTAATTTAGAAGTAGAAGTAGTATTTTAGTGAAAATTTTAGGATAAAATCAAAAACAAACTTTTATCGACCTTCCAAGCTAGGGCGTATTATTCTAAACTAGAAATTCTCTTGAAAGTCATCGTGATTAACCTTGATCTCCGTGGGATCGATATTTGGGGCTTAATCAAAAAGCCTTATATTACTTAATAACAATATGTATACTTGAGTAGAATACCTAGAAATATAATTGAAATCATACTTTGCTTGGGATCAAGTTTTTGGTGTCATTACCGGAGATTAAAATCTTCAAGTAGTGGTGTCAACTTCTTAAATTCTACATATAAAAAATAATATCAGGATCAAGTTTTTGGTGCCGTTGTCGGGGATCGTAACGGTTGATCTTGACTTTTAGGAGAATTCAAGTTGAAGTAATTAGACTTAGATTAGAAAATGTAGTGTCGTAAAAATTATTTTTGTGTGAAAAGTGTATTTTATATGAAAAGTGTTGTGAAAAAACTGCTTAAGTGAAAAACAAGGTGTTTGTGAAAATATTTTGTAGTGTTGAATATATTTTTTGTTTTATTTGTTTAATTATTAATGTATTATTGGTGTGTTGAGTATGCAAAACAAAGGATCTGTAAGACTTGTGTCTTATGATCTTGAGTTAGAAAAAAGGAAAAAAATCAAAAAATAGAAAGGACTTGAAAAACTAGAAATGAAAAGTGGAAAACATTCAAAATAATAACTTAGAAAATCATCATAAATCATTGAGGGATTATGTAAATCCTATGATAGATGAGATTAACTCAAGTATACAAACCCCTGTCATAGAAGCTGACCCGTTTGAAATAAATCCATCGATTATCCAACTAGTGCAGAACAACCAGTTTGGGGAACTCCTTCAGATGATCCTTATTTACACTTATCAAATTTTCTAGAACTTTATGCTACATTTTATTATAACGGCATGTCAGATGATGCCGTTAGACTAAGACTTTTTCCTTTTTCACTAAGGGATAAGGATAAAATGTGGTTATACTCATTAGCACCTGACTCTATTAAAAATTGGGAGGAGTTAACTCAGAAACTCTTAGCTAAGTATTTTTCACCTTCAAGGATTACTAAACTTAGAAACGATATTATCTCATTTTGTTAGTATAAAGGGGAATCAATATACAAAACTTGAGAAAGATTTAAGGAACTCCTAAGTAAGTGTTCACACCATGCTCTGCCCGATTGGTTAATCATTCAAACTTCTTACAGTGGGTTAGTAGGATCCCTTAGGTCTACAATTGATGCTGCCGCGGGTGAATCATTAATGTTAAAACCATTTGATGTAGCATATGCGTTAATTGAAGAAATGGCTACAAATGAATTTTAATGGCCCTCTGCAAGGGAAAATCCTAAAAAGGTAGCCAATGTTCATGATACAGATGTGTTTGCAATTCTTGCATCTCAGGTTGCTACAATATCAAGGAAGTTGGACCAACTTGGAATGAACCAGCCTCAATTCACTTCAATAAGTGAGGAAAGTTCATTAGAGCATATGATTGATTTTAACTTATCATATGAGAATTTAAATACCATAAACAACCTGTATTCTAACTTTTACAACTTAGGTTGGAAGAACCATCCTAATTTTAATTGGTATCATACTATTTGGGGTGGAAACAACAATGGAAAAATAATCATGCAAATCCTAATGGAAGTTGGAATAATCAGGGGAACACAAACTATAGACCTTCATTTCCATGAAACTCTAACAATGATCAACAATTTGAGGATAAGAAGATGTCTATAGAAGAAGTGGTATTGCAAATGAGAAACCTATTGCAAGGTCAAAATGTTGCGATTAAAAATATAGAGAATCAGTTGGGACAAATTGTCAATTAACTTAGCAATAGACCCCAAGGAATACTTCCTAGCAACACTGAGATCAACCCTAAAGAGAAAAATGATGAACAAATAGACACTGTCCAATTAAGAAATGGAAGAGAGATAGAGGGTGTGGTTAGAAAAGAGAAAGAAGTTGTGAGAGAAACAAAGGAAACTAAAATACCTAAAAAACATGTTTCTAAGGATCTGAAAAAAATTAATATCTCCAACTAAAATCAATTTAGAAAGACCACCACCTCCATTTTTTAAAGACTTAGACAATATGAGTTGGATAAACAATTTTCAAAGTTCATGGAAGCACTTAAGAAGTTAACAATAAATATTCCTTTTGCTGAAGTTTTGGAACAAATGCCAAGTTATGCAAAGTTTATGAATGATATATTAAACAAGAAAAGGAAGTTTTAGGATTACGAGACAGTTTCACTAAGTGAGGAGTGAATTGCTATACTTCAGAAAAAGCTTCCTCAGCAACTTAAAGATCCTTGTAGCTTAACAGTTCCTTGTGCAATTGGAGAAAGATTATATGAAAAAGCTTTATGCGATTTAGGATCGAACATTAATGTGATGCCTCTATCAATATTTAGAATGTTAGGTTTAGCCGATATTTCTCCCACTACTGTAACCCTTCAGTTAGCTTATCAATTTATCATTTATCCAAAAGGGATTATAGAAGACGTGCTTCTTAAAGTTGATAAATTTATCTTTCCTATGGACTTTATTTTATTAGATATGGAGGAAGATAAAAAAATCTAATTATTTTGGGGAGACTTTTTCTTATTACTTGACAAGCTATGATAGATGCACAAAAAGAAGAGTTGACTATGAATATTAATAACCATGAAGCCACCTTTGATGTTTTAAAGGCTATGAAGTATCCAACTGAGAGAAAAGATTATGATTGTTTTTGGATCGATGAAATTGATTATCTAAGTAAAAACCATTTCCATAAAAGTTATGAGAGTAAGTCAATAGATGAGATCGAAATGGACCTTCATGATGAGTTAAAAATGTTGTTTAAAGAAGACTGTATGTATGTTCAGGAGAGGTGTGAAATAATGGATTTTACCAAAAACAGTAAACTTTTAATTTCATATGTTGAAAAATCTTATGAACAAAAAGGATCAAATTTAGAGCAAAAAGGTGAAAAATTGTGCAAAAGCGTTTTTGGCGCCTAAGCACCAGATCCGGCGCTTAAGCGCCAGTTGAACAGAGAAGACCGCGCCTAAGCGCCGAGACCCCACGCTTAGACACCAGTAGTAGTTACTAGAGGAGTAAAATCATTTTTCACGAATTTCGAAGAGGTTTTTGAGGCACTCATTGGCTTAATAGGTGGTTGTAACCACCATGGACGAAAATTATCATGAAAGTTGGGAAAATACATCAAATCAAGATACATTTTAAAGAGATCCCAAGACACGTCTTAGAAAACTATAAAAGAATGAAGAGAGGCCTTAGAAAAGAGTCTTGAAAATATTGACAAGTTTTGAAAGTTCTTTTCTGGCGAGTTAGTTCGGAGAGATTTTCAGAAACCACTTTTTATTTACTTTATCCTTTTTGTTATTTTAGAGAGATTTTCAGGAACAACTTTTTATTTACTTTATCCTTTTTGTTATTTTGTTTTGAGTGATTGTAAAAAGAGAAAGAAGATTCAAAGGAACTTCAAGAGTTTGGTGGAGGACTTGAGATAAGTTTTATCTTTATTTTAGACTACTTTTGGTTTAATGTATTGTTGGTTTGACAATGATTTCTACTTTTAAACTAAAGTATGGTTTTGTTTTCTCCATACAATATTGTTGGTTTGACAATAATTTCTTCTTTTAAACTAAAGTGTGGTTTTATTTTCTCCATAAATATTGGTTTGACAATGATTTCTACTTTTAAACTAAAGTGTGATTTTATTTTCTCCATGGATTATGAGTTTGGTTTGACAATGATTTCTTCTTTTAAATTAAAGTGTGGTTTTGTTTTCTCCATGGATTCTAAGTAGTTTTCTTTATCTTTCTTCTTAAAAGAAGTAATTAAGTTTTGGATGGAAGTTGTGGAGAGTATTGATCTTTAATGTTGGAAGTTGTGATGACTTTTAAACTAAAGTGTGGTTTTTTTTCTCCATGGATTCTGAGTAGTTTTCTTTATCTTTCTTCTTAAAATGATAAGTAATTCGTTTTCTCCATGGATTCTAAGTAGTTTTCTTTATCTTTCTTCTTAAAATGATAAGTAATTAAATTTTCTCCATGGATTATGAGTAGTTTTCTTTATCTTTCTTCTTAAAATGATAAGTAATTATTTGATGGAAGTTGTGGAGAGTATTGATCTTTAATGTTGGAAAAAGTTGTGAAAATTTAAATATGGATGGAAGTTGTGGAGAGTATTGATCTTTAATGTTGGAAGAAGTTTTGATGATTTAAATCCATGAACCGAAAGTTGTGGAAAGTATTGATCTTCAATGATGGAAGAAGTTGTGATGATTTAAATCTATGAATTCTGAGTAGTTTTCTTTATCTTTCTTCTTAAAATGATAAGTAATTAAGAGACTTGTAAAGAATATTGATCTTTAATGTTGGACAAAGTTGTGATGATTTAAATCCATGCACTCCATTTTCTCCATAGATTATGAGTAGTTTTCTTTATCTTTCTTCTTAAAATGATAAGTAATTAAGTTTTGGATGGAATTTCTGGAGAGTATTGATCTTTAATGTTGGAAGAAGTTGTGATGATTTAAATCTATGCACTTCATTTACAGATGGAAATTGTGGAGAGCATTGATCTTTAATGTTGGAAAAAGTTGTGATGATTTAAATCCATGCACTTCATTTACTTCTTGATTTGACCAATCCCGATGTTAAAATTTGTTTTGAGAACATGTAAGAACCGGGCTGGTATTGTCTCAGTCAACAATTGGAAAGAATCACATGAGGTTGTACGAATGAGAATATAGTCATATGATTGAGTGCAAATAAATAGGAAAATATTCATTGATGGGTGTAGAGTTAGAGGGAGTGACAGAATAGTGGGAATCGAGGGAACTCTAGAGTGAGAGCTGGTATCTTCCCTGCCTATCCGGTATTCAGAACAAGCCCTCAACTTGGTTTATTGTTTTAGGTTCTGATACGAGATGTTAGCCCCCAAGTGGAGGGAATTTGAGGGAACTCTAGAGTGAGCTAGTAATCTTACTGCCTAGCCGATCTTCAGAACTATTCAAACTTTAAATTAGTCAATGTTCTTTATAGCATCTGTCTTCAAAACTATTCAAACTTTTTTGTTTATTATTTTAGGTTCTGATACGAGAATGTTAGCCCCCAGGTGGAGGGAATCGAGGGAACAGAGAGCTAGTATCTTCCCTGCCTAGCCGGTCTTCAGAACTATTCAAACTTTAAATTAGCAAATGTTCTTTATAGCATCTCACTAAAGCCCCCAACTTGGTTTATTATTTTAGGTTCTGATATGAGATGTTAGCCCCCAGGTGGAAGGGAACTCTAGAGTGAGACGCTAATGTCATCCCTGCCTAGCCGGTCTTCAGAACTATTCAAACTTTAAATTAACCAATGCTCTTTATAGCATCTCTAGTAAGGGTAAAGAATATTATTGCTCCTATTTGACACAACACAAATTGCGTACTTCCACAACAAAATTTATATAGTTATTACTGATTCATGATAAAAAAAAAAGATATTTTAATATTAAATACTTTTCTTCTACAAAGAATGATAAAGTATAATAGTACCACCTGATTGGGAAAAATCATTCGAAATAATGCAATGCTAGTGATTATGCTATTGAAGCTGTGTTAGGACAAAGACACAACATGGTTTTGAAAGTAATATATTATGCTAGTGATACTCTGAATGATGCTCAAATTAACTACACTACTACTGAAAGATAGTTATTAGTTATTGTCTATGCCTTTGATAAATTTAGACCTTACTTAATTGGAACTAAATGTATAGTGCATACAATCTCATTCTACTATTAAGTATTTAATGCAAAAGAAGGATGCTAAACCAAAGTTAAATAGATGGATACTTCTATTGCATAAGTTCGATTTTTCTGTAGTTGATAGAAAGGGAAATGATAATCAAATAGCTGATTATTTGTCTAGACCAGAAAAAAAATATTAACTAATTTTGTAAATAAAATTTTAGAAAATTTTCCTGATGAACATTTATATAGTATTGATGAAATGGATACACCGTGGTATGCCAACATAGTAAATTATATTATAAGTGATATTCTACCACCAGATATTAAGCATCAACAATTAAAGAAACTTATATATGATTCAAAATTCTATTTTTGGGACCCATATTTATATGAACAATATAAAGAACTAATTATTAGAAGGTGTGTGCCTTATGGAGAAACTCAACAAATAATTGAAAGATGTCATGATTCTGAATTTGGAGTACATTTTGGAACAAATAGATCTGCTTATAAAATTTTACAAGCTAGATTTTATTGGCCTACTCTTTTTAGAGATGTTAACGAATATATTAAAACATGCGATCGATGTAGGAGAGTAGGAAATATTTCTAGAAGAAACAAAATTCCTCTAAATTACACATTGGAAGTTGAAATTGCAAGTAGGAAATATTTCTAAAAGAAACGAAATGTCTCTAAATTGCACAACATTAATTTCTTAGTTGTTTTTTATTATATTTTTTTCATGTTTCTAAATATAACCCCTTTCATTTTGAAGTTTAATCAAATGAATATGAAACAAGTCTTGTCTAATCAAAATTTCAAGTAAAAATTTGTCATATTTAATATTAAATTACTTTAAAAATTATATCATATCACTTTCAATTATTTAACTATGTAATCAAGCAAGTGCTAAATTTGATTTAAAGTGAATGTAATAAAAATATAATCAATAAAATTTATATTACGTTTGCCATAAATAAACGCAAATACTTCAAAAATTATTGACTAAAAATATAATCGAATTTTCTGAGCTAATATTTTATAAATATAACCTACAGTATAAATATAATAGGATCAAATTACATTTAGCCAGTAATGTAATAAGTTTATAGACATCAGTTTAAATAAAATTAATTACATATAATTTACAACTTACTACTTATATTTTATTACTAATACTTAAAATTAAGCAAAAAATAAAATCTAACCTTATCATTAATCAAATCACAATGTTTTGGAGCTTGTTTTGATTCGATTTTATCATTCATTAATTTTTTTTAGAGTGGATATGATTTTGACAATATATATCCTTAACCGCAGTGCAAAAAAAAAAAAAAAAAAAAAAAAA
>JXCR01146330.1:706332-761314 GCA_002079205.1 Phalaenopsis hybrid cultivar
ATTATTAGGGGAATTGGACGCCATAGGAATGAAATTGGTGGAGTTTCAATACGTTTTTGGGGGAAAATATGAACTAGGAATCAAATTTGGGAGTTTAAAAGGGTAACTTCCGCCCAAAAACCGCAAAAAACCGTCATTCAAACCCAAGTAACCGCCATCTCGTCGGTCTCATCGTCAGTGGGGTCGAGGGAGCTGTCGGCGAGCCTCTGTATTTATTTTTCTTGGACTCTCAAGAAAAACCTATCGTCGGCGACGTCGAGGGCGCCGTCGGCGCCCGAGGCAAAAATTGCACAGTTTCGCTCTTGTCCAAATGCGTTCCAATTTTTCTCTATGGATCCAAATGTTATGATGATTCAAAGGTAAATAAGAGTAGTAGAGTTCAATACTACCACAAACTAATGATAATTTCAGATAAAAACTATTATAATTGCAATAAAAATAAAGATAACTATGAGTTGCCTCCCATAAAGCGCTTGGTTTAACGTCGTCAGCCCGACCTATTTAGATTGACTAATCATTAAAACCTATTTAAAATTTGGTCTTTTACCCTCAAAATACAGTTTTAATCTGTGTTCATTTACTTTAAATCTATTTCCAGACTTTTGATCTTCAATTTTAACAGCTCCGTAAGTATAAACTTGAGTCACAGTAAAGGGTCCTAACCAAGTAGACTTCAATTTCCCAGGGAATAACTTCAGTCTTGTATTGTAAAGCAAAACTTCTTGTCCTGGTTTAAAGTTTTTCTAATTAATCTTCCGATCATGTCATAATTTTAGTTTCTCCTTATAAATTTTATCGTTATCATAACATTCATTTCTTAATTCTTCCAATTCATTCAATTGTAACAATCTCTTCTTACCAGCATCTTTCGATTTCTTAATTCTTCCAATTCATTTAATTGTAACAATCTCTTCTTACCAGCATCTTTCAAATGTTCTTTCAATTCATTTAATTGTAACAATCTCTTCTTACCAGCATCTTTCAAATTATAATATCTTTAATCGCCCAATATGCTTTATGCTCCAATTCTACTGGTAAGTGACAAGTCTTTCAAAAAATCAGTCTTTTTAATCGCCCAATTGTTATGCTCCAATTCTACTGGTAAGTGACAAGCCTTTGCAAAAATCAGTCTATAAGGAGTCAATATACTCCAATTCTACTGGTAAGTGACAAGTCTTTCCAAAATTAGTCTGTAAGGAGTCATTCTAATAGGAGTTTTATAAGCTGTCCTGTAAGCCCATAATGCGTTATCCAATCTAGTGGACCAATCGACTCTACTAGAGTTTACAGACTTTTCAAGTATTAGTTTAATCTCTCTATTAGAAACTTCAGCTAACCCACTGGTTTGAGGGTGATAGGCAGTAAAGATTCTATGAAGAATATTAAACTTTTCTGCCAATCTATGAATGTATTTATTCCTAAAATGGGATCCTCCATTAGTGATAATCATTCTCTGCATTCCATATCTAGTGAAAATATTTTTCATTAAAAACCTTGAAACATTTTTAGCGTCACAATGAGGTAAAGCTTATTCTTCAATCCACTTTGAAACATAGTCTACAACAATTAATATATATAAGGCCCCAAATGAAGGAATAAATGGTCCCATGAAATCTAATCCCCAAACATCAAAGATCTCAACTTCTAACATGAAATTCAGAGGCATTTCATTTCCTCTATATATATTGCCTACTTGTTGACATCAATCACAAGTTTTTATGCATCTATAAACATCTCTAAAGATAGTAGGCCAATAAAATCCAACTTGTAAAATTTTATAAGCAGTTTTATCAATCCCAAAATGTCCTCCAAATTCAGAATCATGACATTTCTGAATGATTAGATCAGTTTCTTCATAAGGTACACGTCTTCTCATAATAAGATCCTTACATTGTTTATATAAATAAGGCTCATCCCAAAAATATGCTTTCGCATCATAAATGAATTTTTTTTGTTGTTTCAGTGTCAGCATAGGTGGCAAAATATCACTTATAATATAATTAACAATATCAGCATACCATGGTAGTTGCAATATCAGCATAGGTGGCAAAATATCACTTACAATATAATTAACAATATCAGCATACCATGGTATTGTTGTTGCAATGCCAGCATAGGTGGCAAAATATCACTTACAATATAATTAACAATATCAGCATACCATGGTATTTTCACTCTTTAATATTATAAAGTTGTTCATCAGGGAAACTGTTTCTAATTTCATTATCAGTGTCAAATATTTCATGATTTTCTAATCTCGACAAATGATCAGCAATTTGATTATCAGTTCCCTTTCTATCAATAACNGCAAAGTAGTATAGTCAACATGATAATTACTCTAAACAAGCTAGGACTATTGACAACCTAAGATTATCATAGGTAGTAATCTTATCAAGAGTTAGTGAATAATATCATTGACCTTATCTTCTCCCTAATTGATGGTCTTTGAGGTAGGATATATTATTCCAAACCCCACTTCGTATCCTTCGTTTAGCACACATTAGCATTATCATCATCGCCCTAGCCACCTAGACCTCAGACTTACACAATCCCGATGATCCATATGTGACAACAGAAATATCCCCATTTGCTCATAAGGATTTAAATACCTTAGATAAGACCTTTATTCTTAAGCATTAGGTCATAAATGTAGGATAAATGGTGTATGCCATTTTTTATTGATTTGGGTGAATTATCAGGTCCTGAGGCATAACTTGGCGGGTCACTTAAAGTTTTAAAGATGAAAAAGCATAATAATTTTAGTTACCTTCAAAATATCCAAAAGCTTGTAAAAGTGTTTGGGGCACAACCCTAAACAACTTTTAATGTCTTCTGAATCATTTCGAGTTCATTTAAACTTATTACATTGTTAAATTAATCGTCCAAGCTAAATAAAGATTTAGTGGTGATATTTTAACTTGTGCTCAATGAACCTTGATTATTTAATTTTCTCATGAGCGGGTTAATTAGATATTCATTTGATGTTCTACTTAGGAATTATGTGAGTGGATGCTCTTAAGGGAAAACTGAATTATTAAGGATATTGTGCTTATAATTAAATTTGGGCTTGTAGTGCTTTGAAGGTATTCATTATTAATTATATTTCCTTCTCTAACCCTCATTACACAAATTCATATAAGGTCTAGTTCACTACCAAGCGCTTAAGTTTCCTTTCATGTATAAATTTGTGGTAAACAATTAAGTTGATTTAATTATTATTGAAAGGTTGTGCTTATCATCTAATCACTGATTAGGCACCTCAAATGAGTAAGTTAAAATCTTCCTAGCTCAAGCCCAATACCTTAGAATCGTCCAATTAAATCAACTTCCAAGTCACAATAATTTAGGAAAATTATAATTTTACCCTTGTTATAGGAAAAGTGGTGAATTGATTTCTTCCTCTAAAATTGTTATATTTCAAACAACCAAGAGAGTTCATTATCATCAATATTACCCATTCACCCTTTGAATTAGCCTAAATTTTAATTGGAGCTTCAAATTCCATAATAACAATTTTTTCCTTAGGGCTTTCCACTTCATAATTCCTTAAATTTAACTCAAATTATTTGGAAATTTTCTTGGTACTCCACACATGGGTCAATTAAAATATCAGAGAATAAATTATAATTTTTTGATTTATATTTCATTTTTAATAATTATTTTTACTAAAAAATAGGGATTTTCAATGTTAATTAATTTAGTTGACCAAAATAAAACCTCTATCCTTAAGAAAATTATTGGAGGTTCGTCTATATCATAGAACCTTTAAGAAGAATTTTCATAATGTTTTCAGTTTTATTTTAATTATTATAATTATTTGCTTATTTTGATGGTTAATTAAATAGAAAATATAATTTAATCTTAAAAATTAATTTTTATATTTTTTCTTCAGTTCTTCTGAGTTCAGAGAACTCAGACATACAAATTTTACATTTTTGTGATTTTCATTTTATTTATTGTAATTATTTTAGTGCAAAACTAGAGAAAATACATTTTTGGCATTTAAAAATATATAACTATATTAAGAAAATTAGAGTGAAAATATTTTAAGTGGTCTCAAATGATCAAGGAACAATTTGTAGTATTTTGGTGCATTTTTGTATTTTTGTGATTTTTAATTATTTTTAATTATCTATAAATGAAAAAAATAGCTCAAAAATGAACTTTTTATTTTAACATTAATTTGATTTTTTCTTGAGTGCCCCAGACCACAAGGATCACTCCAAACCACTTTTCATAACTTTCTAAATTATATTTTTTTATTATAATTATTTTAGTGCAAAAATCTCATTTACTTAGAAAATAGATTTTGATATTAAAAACAATTCAAATGAGTCTCAAATTTTTACAGAGGTCCAATACATTCTTTATCTTCAATGTGGACCAATTTTGGTGATTTTTTGAATTATCTTTTATTTTCTTAATTACTCATGAGTTTTAATGATTTAAATGCATGAAATTTTACCTTGACTTATTTGAACTCCATTTATATTTCCTAAGATCC
Source organism: Phalaenopsis hybrid cultivar (assembly GCA_002079205.1). Taxonomy (NCBI): domain Eukaryota; kingdom Viridiplantae; phylum Streptophyta; class Magnoliopsida; order Asparagales; family Orchidaceae; genus Phalaenopsis; species Phalaenopsis hybrid cultivar. Next base: position 710,837 of record JXCR01146330.1, read on the forward strand.
TCATACCATAGTAAACCTACCAAAAAAAGTCTTATATTTTTTTGATTTATATATTAGTTTTTACGAATTATTTAATTGAAATAAAAGTATCTAACATGAAAAATTAGGGCTTTCAGTCTTAGGGGTGTCATCTGACTTTAGCAAAATCAAAGAACACTCCTAAGCACATGAAGAGCAAACACTTCAAGTTTCATGTAATGGTGATTAATATGTAATTATATATGATTAAAATAAGTTATGGAGTATTTAATTAATTAAAAATAAAATAGATAGTAAATAAATCTAATTTGTAGTTCATAATACTCTCTTCTGTTCACTGAGCACATATGTATTTTTATTTTATTTTTATGATTTTTCTATGAGAAATTATAAATTTTCAAATTTTTTGAATTATTTTAAATAAAAAAATCCCTAATTTTCTACTTATTCACGCGGTGCCACATCATCCTTGACGGCTTTGAAAAACTACTTGTCGCGCTCCCATTCAACGCTTTCATGTGGGTCAGCTGCCACATGTCTCTCAGTTCATACTTTATTTTCATCCGACACAATCTGGAGCATTCATTCAATACACGTGGAAACAGACGAAATCCGTTCATTGTCTTCATCAAACTCACTGCTCATTTTCTAAACCTAAGATCTCGCTCGATACACAACAGAATTGCATGAGGTTTGTTCCTACACCGTCATCTATGCTAGACAAACCTATCTATATGGCCATATGTGTATGAAATACAAGTTTACTTTACAACTGATAAAACTTGGCCAAAATTTAGGGATTTTGAGTTATACCTTTGCCCAAGAGGTGAGTCCTCAATTGGGTTTGTTATGGAGCTTTTTCTTGGTCCCACAAATGTCTTCTAAGTGTTGAATTGATTTGTGGTAGGGTCTGCGCAGGAGTTCAACCGAAGGGTGACTCGGGTTTGATCAAAGTCTGGTGCAGAGGGCTCGGGACAAGAAGCTTTTCATTAGGGAGATGGTTTTAAGGTATGGTGAAGCTTGTGGAACAATTAATTTGGAGTTTGGGGATATGGCCAGAAAATGTCCTAATTTTAAGTGGTGAAATTAAGATTAGGCTGTGGATTTGGTGGCTGAAATCAGTGGGGTTAAACTTAGGAAGGCTGGAGTAAGCTCTGAAAGAAAATTAGTAGAGTTTCCCTAAGGAATTGGCCACTCTCTATGCTTAATTGTGGGAGGGGTGGTTTAACGTCTTCTGCTTNTCTCTATGCTTAATTGTGGGAGGGGTGGTTTAAATAGAGGAGGAATGATGGCTTAATTGACCAAGCTAGTGGGTGCAAAGTGCTGCCTAGGTGAAGTGTTGTGTGGTGCAGCCATCCAATTGGAAAGAGCCACAATAGGTGGGTGTAATTTTGGGTTCAAGCCATGGTGGCTCCCCTTAGGTTTGGCTTTTTCAACCACTAGGCTGGCTGGTCAGGCCAGAGGAAGTGGTTAGCTGGCTTAGGGAATTTTAGAGAAGTTTTAGTGGTGATTAGTCTCAGTGATTAATTAGGCTAAAGCATGGGTAAGTGGGTTTACAATTTTTAAAAGGGGATCTTCATGTTTCATGGGATCCTTGGTCCATGGCCCAAGATTCGATCCTTCGGTCATTTGATTAGAATCTTTGGGGGCTCAAGAATGACAGAGATGGTTAAACTTGGTTAATGCAAAAAAAAACATAAATTAATTTGGATCTTAGGGTTTAGGGTTTGGGCTAAGAATTGAATTTGGGCTTGGTTTAAAAATCAATTAAGAGGTCAATTTGGTTTAGGATAATGTCATGAAGAGTTTAGGAAGTGAATTAGGTGAAATTTAAATGATCACATGACTTAATTTGATGAAATTTGGAATTCAATTTTAGGTATTTGACTTGGGCTTGGATTTTGGGCTTAAAATTGGGTCAATTGGGCTTGAATTTGATTTCAATTGGGCTTAGACATGATGAATTCTGATTTGGATTTGAAACTGGAGAGGTTTGAAATGAATTTGGTGGAAATTATGAGTGATTTATTTTTTTAGGGATCTAGAGAAACTTGGGAATTTTTGCCTATTTTTGTGAATTTATGAGTAATTGAAGTTATTGAGTGATTAGGATTGGTTTGGAATGATTTTGGAAAATTTGACCAAATTTAGGACATGGAGGTATTTTGGGAATGTTAGGAGTATTTTGGGACCTTTAAAGAAATTGTGGTGTTTTGGGCAATTTGAATGGTTTGGAATGATTTGATTTTATTTTTGGGAGGGAATTGACAAATTGAGCAATTTTGAGAAAATTAGGGTTTTAGAGGCATTATGGTAATTTTATGAGATTTTGGGGGTAGGAGAGCAAAATTGATTATTTAGGTTAGATTGAAGGCTATTGAATATGCTAAACATAATGATGCCCATTTGGGGCCATGAGACCATGAGCACCCATTTTTGGGTCCTCCATGTGCTAGTCCTAGCCACCCCATATGAGTTTCCAAAAGAGTAGGGAAACAGACTATGTGGAGGTGATTTTATAGTTTTAAGAATGTGTGTGAGGGGTTTGAGTATTTGTGTGTGTTTGTAGGTCTGACCAAGACCAAACCCAAGCCACCCAGGGATAACCCTAAGGCCTTACAGTCTTATGGGGACTCTTCTTGAGCACCCCCATGTGATTTTATCCTTTTAGGTTCTAGAGGTCAAAACAAAACATGTGGAGCTCCAAGAAGATTAAAGAGGTGTTTAGAATTTCTACTGGTAGGGTTTCATCACTAGTCCTCTAGGATAGTCAACATGAAGGTCCTATGGCTAGATCTTAGGCTTCTAAGGAAAAAAAAAGACTAAACCTCAACAAAAGTGAGTTCAACAAGCCTATCCAAAATCTGATCCAAAATAGGTAAAAGAAATTGGTCTTTCCTCGTGGCAAAAGCTAATTTTTAATAATCTATACATATACACTATCCAGTGACATGTTGAAATTAATTCATTTTGTTTATTAAAAATCACCATAACTTCCCCTTTCTTAAGAATACAGTGAATAGAGCTAACCCTGTTACTATGTGATATAAAATAGATAATACTTGCATCTAACAATTTCAATATTTCCTTTTAACAGCTTCTTTAATAATTGGATTTAATCTCGTTTGAGGATCTACCTAAAGTTTGAGATTATCTTCCATCAGGATTCTATGCATAAAAATAGAAGGACTAATCCCCTTAACATCTACTAAGGTTCATCTAAAAGCTTTCTTTTAATTCCTCAAAATATCCATTAATTTCTCCTCATCTGAATGAGTCAAATTTCAGGATATGATAACTGGTAATGTAGATGACTTCCTTAAATAATCATACTTTAAGTATGTAAGAAGCACATTCATCTCAAATTCAAGGGGTTCCTTAAAAGACAGAAAAAGAGGTTTACTCGTTTTAGTTGTATCTAGAATCTTAAACCTTTCCTGAATAAATATTGAATCATCAATAATCAATAGGGCTGAATCATCCTAAAAGTTTGTAACTTCCTGATCTAAATTTGGCTCTACTGATTTATCTTCATAAATTTCTTAAAAATTGCTACTACACAAATAATCTTTTAAGTCCATCCAAAAACAAGCATCTTCATTTCCTTTAGATAAATAATTCATAGATTTAAAGACATTAAATGTAATCTTCTGATCATTTACTCTCATGATGATTCACCTTTTTTCACATCTATCATAGCTCGTATAGTGACTAAAAAATGTCTACCTACGATGATTGAAATTTATTTATCTTGCTCTATATTCAATACAATAAAATTAACAAGAAAGATAAACTTATCCAACATAACTAAGACATCATTTATAATTCCTATAGATAAGTGATCGATCGATCAACTAGCTGAAGGGTTATAGTACTAAGAGACACTTCTCTTTAGCTTAACCTTCTGAAGATCGATAATGGAATATAGTTTATACTTGCCCTAATATCACATTAAGCTTTTTCCAAAAAAATATTTCTCCTACTACAAAAGGGCAAGTAAGGCTCCCAAGATCCTTAAGTTTTTTAGGACGCTTCTTCTAAATGATAACATTGCACTCTTCACTAAGTGTAACTGTCTCATAGTCTCCGAACTTCCTCTTCTTGTTAAGAATTTCTTTCTTGAGCTTGACATAACTAGTCATTTGGTCTAGAGCTTTAGCAAAAGGAATATTAATTGTTAGCTTCTTAAATACCTCCAAACATTTTAAAAATTACTGGTCTAATTTTTTGTTGTTGGAGTCTTTGAGGAAATGAAGGTGGTAGTTTTTTTAAGTTAGTCTCTGTTGAAAAGATTGGTTTCTTTAAGAGTTTGGAAACTTTTTCCAATGGCTTTTCAGGTTCTACAACCTCTTTTTCAAGTTCCAAATCTTTTGGAACTACATCCTGATACGCCTAAAAATATACTATTTTTCATGCTCCATTTTATAATGATATTACACTTTAAATGTATGTTTTCTTGTGTTTTTGGTTGTAGGTACATCAAATTGAAGAATTTGGAGTGATTGGAGCAAAAGAAACAAAAATAGACCAAAACAGAGCAAACCGGAGCAAATCTGGTCGAACTGAGCACACCAGAGCCAAGGGGACCTAAAACAGACACTTAAGTGCCTGTACCCGGCGCTTAAGCACCCAAAATGGCGCTTAAGCACCACCAGACAGAGAGGGGGTGCTTAAGCTCCCGCTTAGGCATCGGTGACTGTTTTCAACATATCTTCTAAAATAAACGTCAGATTTGAACGATTTTTAAAGCGGTGCTTTATGCATCTCTTAGAGAATTCATTGGAAATGAGAAAAGGGACTTTATAGAAGAATTTAGGGTAGTTATATAGAGTTTTTAAGAGGAACTTTAGGTATCATTTGGAAGATTCATTGAATCTGGACTGTTTTGAAGAGACACTTAAGCATCTCTTAAGAAATTATAAAAAAAAGCTTGGAAATGTTTTTAAAACGACTCTTAGACTCTTGAATTAATTGAAAGAGGAGAAGAAGACTTGGAGAAGAAGAGAAGAAGGCTTTGGTGTGAGCCCCAAGCGGGGCGGCAATGTGAGAGAAAAAGAGAGAGAATGAGAGATTTCTTCTTATCTTTTCACTTTGTTCTTGGAGAGGATTGTAAGAAGATTGCTTTTGCTATATAAGCAGAGTTTGATTTCTATCAGAGATAAGTATTTTCATTATACTTTGATTTGAATTTAGTACTTTATTTGTATGTTTTTAAAGTCTTGTTTAATGAAAAGTTCTTATTGTTTCTCCGAGTGTAGTGAGTAGTTTTCTTTACTCTTCCCTCTTGTAATGAATTAGTATGCATGTGTAAGATATAGAATCGAGTAGAGTGAGAATATATTGTGATGATTTTACTTTGTTCTTTATTTACATGTAAACTTGATAAACTTGCATGTTAAAATCTGTTGTGAGAACATGTAAGATCCGGGGTGATATTGTCTCAATAAACTGTGGTAGAATCACATGAGATTGTATGGATGAGAATGTAGTCCATATAGTCAAGTGCAAATAAATAGGGAAATAATCTTTAAAGGGTGTCAAATTAGAGGAATTTAGAGTGACAAGCTAAAGCCCCTAATTTGGTCCATTGTTTTAGGTTTTGATGCGAGATGTTAGTCTCCAGGTGGAGGGATAAGAGGGAACTCTAGAGTGAGAGCTAGTATCTTCCCTGCCTAGCCCGTCTTCAAAACTATTCAAACTTTAAATTAAACAATGTTCTTTATGACATCTTCAGTAAGGGTAAATAATATAATTTTCATATTTGTCACAATCTCTCTCACTACTTGTTTTACTTTTACACATGTCACTACTTTCATTTCATGAGAAAGAGTACTTTTAATATATTAAAAACTCCACTTTCTGATTTTCACTAAGTATTTTAATTTAGAAGTAGAAGAGTATTTTAGTGAAAATTTTAGAATAAAATCAAAAACAAACTTTTATCAACCTTCCAAGCTAGGGCGTATTATTCTAAACTAGAATTTCTCTTGAAAGTCGTCGTGATTAACCTTGATCTCCGTGGGATCGATATTCGAGGCTTAATCAGAAAGCCTTATATTACTTGATAACGATACGTATACTTGCGTATAATACCTAGAAATATAATTGAAATCCTACTTTGCTTGGGATCAAGTTTTTAGTGTCATCACCGGGGATTGAATCTTCAAGCAGTGGTGTCAACTTCTTAAATTCTACAGATAAAAAAGAATATCGGGATCAAGTTTTTGACGCTGTTGCCGGGGATCGTAACAGTTGATCTTGACTTTTAGGAGAATTTTAGTTGAAGTAATTAGACTTAGACTTGGAAATTATAGTGTCGTAAAATTTTTTTTTGTGTGAAAAGTGTTTTTTTATATAAAAAGAGTTGTGAAAAAACTATTTAAGTGAAAAACAAGGTGTTTGCGAAAATGTTTTATAGAGTTGAATATATTTTTTATTTTATTTATTTAATTATTAATGTATTATTTGTTGTGTTGTGTATGCAAAACAAAGGATCTGTAAGACTTGTGTCTTATGATCCTGAGTTAGAAAAAAGAAAAAGAATAAAAAACAGAAAGGGCTTAAAAAGCTAGAAATGGAAAATGAAAAACATTCAAAATAATAACTTAGAGAATCATCATAAATCATTGAGGGATTATGTAAATCCTATGACAGATGAAATTCACTCAAGTATATACTGTCGTAGAAGCTGACCCGTTTGAAATAAATCCATCGATTATCCAACTAGTGCAGAACAACCAGTTTGCGGGAACTCCTTTGGATGATCTCTATTTACACTTATCAAATTTTCTAAAACTTTATGCTACATTTTGTTATAACGGCATGTCAGACGATGCTGTTAGACTAAGACTTTTTCCTTTTTCACTAAGGGATAAGACTAAAATGTGGTTATACTCATCAGCACCTGGCTCTATTAAAAATTGGGAGGAGTTAACTCAGAAATTCTTAGCTAAGTATTTTCCACCTTCGAGGATTACTAAACATAGAAACAATATTATCTCTTTTAGTTAGTATAAAGGGGAATCAATATACAAAATCTGAGAAAGATTTAAGGAACTCCTAAGTAAGTGTCCACACCATGCTCTGCCCGATTGTTTAATCATTCAAACTTTTTACAGTGGGTTAGTAGGATCCCTTAGGTCTACAATTGATGCTGCCGCGGGTGGATCATTAATGTCAAAACCATTTGAAGTAGCATATTTGTTAATTGAAGAACTGACTAAAAATGAATTTCAATGGCCCTCTGTAAGGGAAAATCCTAAAAGAGTAGCCAATATTCATGATACAGATGCGTTTGCAATTCTTGCATCTCAGGTTGCTACAATATCAAGGAAGTTGGACTAACTTGGAATGAACCAGCCTCAATTCACTTCAGTAAGTGAGGAAAGTTAATTAGGGCATATGATTGATTCTAACTTATCATATGAGAATTTAAATACCATAAACAACCTGTATTCTAACTTTTACAACTTAGGTTGGAAGAACCATCCTAATTTTAACTGGTATCATATTATTTGGGATGAAAACAACAATGAGAAAAAATCTAATGGAAGTTAGAATAATCAGGGGAACACAAACTATAGACCTTCTTATCCACGAAACTCTAACAATGATCAACAATTTGAGGATAAGAAGATGTCTATAGAAGAAGTGGTATTGCAAATGAGAAACCTATTGTAAGGTCAAAATGCTGCGATTAGAAACATAGAGAATCAATTGGGACAAATTTCCAATTCACTTAGCAATAGACCCCAAGGGACACTTCAGCAACATTGAGATCAACCCTAAAGAGAAAAATGATGAACAAATAGACGCTGTCCAATTAAGAAGTGGAAGAGAGATAGAGGGTGTGGTTAGAAAAGAGAAAGAAGTTGTGAGAGAAACAAAGGAAGCTAAAAGATGTAAAGAACATGTTTCTAAGGATCTAGAAAAATTAATATCTCCAACTACAATCAATTTAGAAAGAACACCACCTCCATTTCCTCAAAGACTTAGACAATATGAGTTGGATAAACAATTTTTAAAGTTCATGGAAGTACTTAAGAAGTTAACAATAAATATACCTTTTGCTGAAGCTTTGGAACAAATGTCAAGTTATGCAAAGTTTATGAAGGAGATATTAAATAAGAAAATGAAGTTTTGGGATTACGAGACAATTTCACTAAGTGAGGAGTGCAGTGCTATACTTCGGAAAAAAACTTCCTTAGAAACTTAAAGATCCTTGTAGCTTAACAGTTCCTTATGCAATTGGAGAAAGATTATGTGAAAAAGCTTTATGAGATTTAGGATTGAGCATTAATATGATGCCTCTATCAATATTTAAAATGTTAGGTTTAGTCGATATTTCTCCCACTACTGTAACCCTTCAGTTAGCTGATTAATCTATCATTTATCCAAAAGGGATTATAGAAGACGTGCTTCTTAAAGTTGATAAATTTATCTTTCTTATGGACTTTATTGTATTAGATATGGAGGAAGATAAAAAATCTAATTATTTTGGGGAGACCTTTCCTTATTACTAGACAAGCTATGATAGATGCACAAAGAAAAGAGTTGACTATGAATATTAATAACCATGAAGCCACCTTTGATGTTTTAAAGGCTATGAAGTATCCAGCTGAGAGAAAAGATTATGATTGTTTTTTGATCGATGAAATTGATTATCTAAGTAAAGACCATTTCCATAAAAGTTATGAGAGTAAGTTAATAGATGAAATCAAAATGGGCCTTCATGATGAGTTAAAAAAGTTGTTTAAAGAAGACTGTATGTATGTTCAGGAGAGGTGTGAAATAATGGATGTTACCAAAAATAGTAAACTTTTAATTTCATCTGTTGAAAAATCCCATGAACAAAAAAGATCAAATTTGGAGCAAAAAGGTGAAAAATTATGCAAAAGAGTTTTGGCGCTGAAGCGCCAGATCCAGTGCTTAAGCGCCTGTTAAACAGAGAAGGCTGCGCCTAAACACCGAGACCCTGCTTTTAAGCATCAGTGGCAGTTACTGGACGAGTAAAATTAATTTTTACGAATTTTGAAGAGGTTTTTGAGGCACCCATTGGCTTAATAGGTGGTTGTAACCAGCATGGATGAAAATTATCATGAAAGGATGCGTCTCTTGGGCAAATACATCAAATCAAGACACATTTTGAAGAGATCCCAAGGCGCCTCTTAGAAAACTATAAAAGAAAGAAGAGAGGACTTATAAAAGAGTCCTGAAAGTATTGGCAAGTTTTGAAAGTTTTTTTCTGGGGAGTTAGTTCAGAGAGATTTTCAAGAACCACTTTTTATTTACTTTATCCTTTTTGTTATTTTGTTTTGAGTGATTGTAAAAAGAGAAAGAAGATTCAAAGGAACTTCAAGAGTTTGGTGGAGGACTTGAGATAAGCTTTTATCGTTTTGTTTTAGACTACTTTTGGTTTTAATCGAAAGTTATTGTTGGTTTGACAATAATTTCTTCTTTTAAACTAAAGTGTCGTTTTGTTTTCTCCATGGATTCTAAGTATTTTTCTTTGATTTTCTTCTTAAAATGATAAGTAATTAAGTTTTGGATTGAAGTTGTGGAGAGTATTAATCTTTAATGTTGGAAGAAGTTGTGATGATTTAAATCTATGCACTTCATTTACTTCTTGATTTGACCAATCTAGATGTTAAAATTTGTTTTGAGAACATGTAAGAACCAGACTGGTATTGTCTCAGTCAACAATTGGAAAGAATCACATGAGGTTGTGCAAATGAGAATGTAGTTCATATGATTGAGTGCAAATAAATAGGAAAATATTCATTGATGGGTGTTAGACGTTTATTATTGAGTGCAAATAAATAGGGAAATATTCATTGATGGGTGTAGAGTTAGAGGACTTTAAAGTTAGGTTAAGGTCCCCCAAATTAGTTTATTATTTTAGATTATGATATGAGAATGTTAGCCCCTAGATGGAGGGAATCGAGGGAACTCTAGAGTGATAGCTAGTGCCATCCCTGCCTAGCCGGTCTTCAGAACTATTCAAACTTTAAATTAGACAATGTTCTTTATAGTATCTCTAGTAAGGTAACAACGACTTTATATATGCTTAAAAATATAAGTATTTAATACTGCTGTTAAAAGATTTAATTCCTCAACAACTGCACTGAAAACTTAATAACAGTTATAGATTCGATATAGTTGGATGAATAAAATATTCAATAATTGTAAAGTCACACTTATCAATGCCAGTATACGTATCACTCAAGTAATATAGGGCTCTAATGGAGTCCTAGATATCGATCCCATAGGGAGTAATATTNGCAAATTTAACCACATCTTAGCCTTATCCCTCAGTGAAAAATGAAAAAGTCTAAGTCTAACAACATCGTTTGAGACTCTGTCCTATTTAAAAGTAGCACACAATTCTAAAAAACTAGCGAGGTATAAGTTTAGATCTTCGTTTGGTGTACCTCCGAATTGATTATTTTATACCATTTGGTAGCACGTTTAAACTCAAATGAATTAGCAACTACATCAGGATTTTGGATAGATAAGTGAACTTCATCTGCTGTAGGATTTGCATAATCTCGTAGGGGTCTAGGTTGGTGTTCATTATCTATTTCCTTGATTGTTCAATTTATTTTCCATTATATCAGAATTTCTAGGTTCTCTTCTTAATCTTCTAATCCTTCTAACAGTGTGTTCTAATTCTGAATCGAGTCCAAATTTACACATACAATTTGAAATCAGTACACTCACTAATATAATTAACTAAATATAAGGTATAAGATTTTCATATCCAAATTTACGCATACAATTTGAAATCAGTACACAGTAAAACAATTAACTAAATATGAAAATATGTTGCAATTCAAGTAAAATTTTTTTTAAAATCCTAATTTGTCTATTACTCTAATCGTGATTTGACTCACACACTCAATCACTCCCCGACAACGGTGCCAAAAACTTGACAGCGACTTTTTATATGCTTAAAATATAAGATAANGGCTAGTTCTTAGCTTCGCCTCCTCTGATTGCATATGAATCCAGTTAAATATTGACTCCTTGTATTTCTCTTCAGTCGACAAGGGGGGCAGCTGCCCGCGACTTTATATATGCTTAAAAATATAAGTTTTTAATACTACTGCTAAAAGATTTACTTCCTCAGCAACTGTACCAAATCCTTAATAATAGTTATAGATTCGANTACGTAATAAATATTTAATAATTGTAAAGTCCCACTTATCAATGCAAGTATACTTATCGCTCAAGTAATATAGGGCCCTAATGGAGTCCTAGATATCGATCCCACAGGGAGTGGTTTAGAATTGCGNGAGAAAATAAAATAGTGCCACGCTTTAGAAGTGGCATTCAACATGGAAGCAGAAAAGTTTACTCGTTTTCGTTGCTTTATCTTCCACGTTCCTTTCCCATCAGTGAGAAAGTTGATTACATCATTCAGTGGGTTTTCCATTTTACTAAAGGACTCATAGTGGTAGTTATAAGAGTCTGGGACTTCGTAAAAGGTGTTAATGCGGGCGACATTAAATTCAACAGGAAATCCCCGCATTTAAACGATTCCGTCTTCAGAATAGAACACGTTGGCATAGAATTCTTTCACAATATTTGTAGCAGCCTTATTGGTGGTGTAACAGAAGTTTTCTCACCCCCGCTCGGTAATAACTCGTTCAATTTCTCCTCCTGGACTCTCAAAAACTCTATCTTGTATACACTTCTTTCCTTCAAATATTGAAGTAAATCTTGATTGAGCCTTCACATTGACAAAGCAAGACTCGTCGAACTCAAGTCATCTCTTTTGTCGTGAAGTCATTTCAATCTAATCACAATTCTAGAAAAATTCCAAAATATACTTCAAATATGCAAATAATGGCTTCCAAGAGTAATTCTAAGATTCAACACTAAGCTCTATGAAATTCTTCTCAATATTTTCTTCACACTCTCAAATTTTTTGGATCTCCTCAATGTGGAAGAAATTCATGGTTTAGGGTTTAGTATTTTTAGTTTGGAGTGAAGTTCTTACCTAGAGGTGATTAAATTCGGTGTCTAAATGCCTTGAAATCGCCTCCCAATCCAAGATCTCTCTAGCCCTAGGTCAAAATTGTGATTTTCAGAGAAAGGGGATGATGAATTGTGGCGGTTGACTGGTCAAAATCGCAGTTAAAGGTGTTCTTTCAGGATCTCACTATCGACAGGGTATTCGGCGGCATCGACGCGCTCTATTGAAATTATATGCTAACTCTCGGGAAAACTTCGCCGTCGGCGGCATCGAGGGCGCCGTCGACGGGCTCTATTGATTTGGTTCAATTCCCAGATTTTTGCGATTTCGATCAATTTCAAGCCTCAACGACATCCATTCAATCATTATAAACATAATTTTAAGTGATTAAATGATGTACTTATCACAATTAAACTTTCGCAACACAAAACGTCACATTTATATATAAATTCCGAGGGGTACAACATATGTTACATAACACACTTAAGTTTGATATTTTCTCAGCCTTAATACATTAATTCAACGTCCTAATCCAAGCCACAATGCTGAAAACAAAACATCCTATGCTTAGTCTCAACTATACAAAGATCTAAAAGCATAATTCTAAAGCAAAGCAAATGCAAAGTTCAAATCAAATTACATACATAGACAAACAGGTAGCAATATAAATCTACTATTCTTCCGATTCAATACTAAATTCTCCTCTGAGATCACCCATTGATTGCACATGAACAAAGAGGTTATAGAAGGGTCAGTATGGAAATTCTTCAGTAGAATCCTCTTCTATCAATTTCATCCTCCTCATCAGTCGTATTAAACTATCTTCTATATGTCCAGAGTGCTAAAAAAGTGCTTTCATCATCCAGTCTAGATGATCAAATAAATCAGAGATATTATTAATTGCATTCATGACATTTTGTACCTCCTTCTCCAATTTCTTGATTCTTTGGAGGATCACTAGAAACTTGTCGGGAACTAAAGGTTGAATCAGCAGTGAATTCTAAGATGATTGATCTACCATAATAGTCATGTCATTTTCATCTTCAAAAGCTGGGAATCTCTTAGTTGGGTCCAAAGGCTTCCAAGGTAGAAGTACCTTTTCCAATTTTCTTAGGACACTTGGAACTGACTACAAAGTGAGAAAATTATGGAGGGGTGTCCAAGCCCATAAGTTGATCCATGAACGATCANTGAAAGTTGTGAAAGGGTGTCCAAGCCCATAAGTTGATCCATGAATGATCAGGCCCAAAATCGACTTCATAATTATGGATCCAATATCGCTCGACAGTCCCATTTGGATGCAGTAATTCAGAATAGCACTTTCCTTAGAAACTTTACCAATCTTCATTGTCGATAACAGTTTTGCAGAAATTAAGAAGTACCAGTATTTTGAAATGGGATTTATGAATGTTACAAAAAAACTAACATACCCGTTTTCTCTCATTTCCCAGTCTTTAGTTTCATCCGTTAAATATTGGTAAATCTCATTCATCTGATTTCATGTCAGGACGAAGTTGGAATAATGACAGATAGGAACGTTCTCGATCATGTATAATTCATTGATCCGTGCAAGAGTAAAATTTATCCATCTATCTCGCACATAAACGACTCCCTGGTTGATTCCATGAAAATTTACATAAAATTCTTTTACCACAGGAACAACCACTGTGGCGGTAGTATAACACAACACTTCCCATCTTCGCCACACTATCATCTCTTCAATTACCATCGAGGGATTATTCAATCCGCGATTTACAAATCCTCGTTGCTTGATTAATCTTTCTTCGCCAGCTCCTTGTTGAAGGTTCGCTGTGCTTCCGCACTAATGATCTTTCTCTAGTTGAACACTCACATTCTGAGATTATCAGGGGAATTAGATGCCATAGGAATGAATTTGGTGGAGTTTCACTTCGTTTTGGGGGGAAATATGGACTTAGGAATCAAATTTGGGAGTTTAAAAGGGGTAATTCCCACCCAAAAACCGTTAAAACCGCCATTCAAACTCCAGAAACCCCCATCCCGCCGGTCTTGCCGTCGGCAGTGTCGAGGGTGCCGTCGACGAGCCTTCGGTATTTAATTGCATGTACTCTTGGGAAAAACCCGCCGTCGGCGGCCAAGGCAAAAATTGCACAATTTCGCTCTGATCCGAATGCGTTCCAATTTTTCTTTTATGGATCCAATTTTTATGATGATTCAAGGATAAATAAGAGTAGTAGAGCTCAATACTACCACAAAATAACGATAATTTCAAATTAAAACAAATGTAATCGCAATAAAAATTAAGATAATTATGAGTTTCACTTCGTCAGCCCGACCTATTTAAGTGTTATTCAGGTTGACTGATCATTAAAACCTCTTTAAAATTTGGTATTTTACCCTCAAAATACAATTTTAATCTGTGTCCATTTACTTTAAATCTATTTTTAGTCTTCTGATCTTTATTTTCAATAGCTCCGTAAGTATAAACTTGAGTCATAGTAAAGGGTCCTAACCAATGAGACTTCAATTTCCCAGGGAATAACTTTTGCCTTGTATTGTAAAGCAAAACTTCTTGTCCTGGTTCAAAGTTCTTCTGGTTAATCTTTCGATATGGACTTTAGTTTCTCCTTATAAATTCTATCGTTAACATAAGATTCATTTCTTAATTCTTCCAATTCATTTATTGTAACAATCTCTTCTTACAAGCATCTTTCAAATTATAATTGAATTCGTTAATCGTCCAATATGCTTTATGCTCCAATTCTACTGGTAAGTGACAAGTCTTTCAAAAAATCAGTCTGTAAGGAGTCATTCCAATAGGAGTTTTATAAGCAGTCCTGTAAGCCCATAATGCGGTATCTAGTCTAGTGGACCAATCTACTCTACTAGGGTTTACAGTCTTTTCAAGTATTTGTTTAATCTCTGTATTATAAACTTCAGCTAACCCACTGGTTTAAGGATGATAGGCAGTAGAGATTCTTTGAATAATATTAAATTTTTCTGCCAATCTCTGAATGTATTTATTCTTAAAATTGGATCCTCCATGAGTGATAATCATTCTAGGCATTCCGTATCTAGTGAAAATATTTTTCATTAAAAATCTTGAAACACNTGTCCTTCTCAAAATTTCTACTTCACCTAGTCTGTAACATTAGGAGCTTTCTACACATATAAATCATGAGCAAAATTCCTACTTCACCTGGTCTGTAACATTAGGAGCTTTCTATACATATAAATCATTAGAGAATTTGTATGGGTAATGAAATTTCGAAATAAGTACTGAAGTAAACATTAAACAAACACAATGATTCACTAACACAACCACAATACTAAACAAAACAATTACAATTAAATTGCGAAATAAAAAACACATTATAATACAATTCACAAAGTACTAATCAACATCCATTATATTACACATGCAAAATTTTAACTACCACACTAAATTTATAACAAAATTTAAAAATTATCCAAACATAACAATAAAAATGAAAGTTCAAATACACACAAACATCCATTTCTATTACAAAAAATTATAAAGATAAAAGTACAAGTACATCAATTACATTCAAATATCAAAATCCCAAACTATGTCTTTATCTCCTTGATCAGCAGGTGGATTGGGCTGATACTGAGTATATCGGGGGAATTCAGGGAAAGTAACATCAGGCTCACCTCTGTATTGTCGGGCCTGAGATTCGTAATAAGCTATCTCAAAATTTGAATGCCTCTGAAGGTACTCACTATCATAATCATGTCAACGTTCTAAACCTCCAATCCTTTCACTTATCAAGTCTCTATACTCTTTCGCTGCAATGTTAACTCATTCATCAAATCAGTCAGAGTAGGGAAACTAGAAGGTGGAAGGTCATAACTTGTAGAGGGGACANTCTTCAGAATCATGGATATTAGCTACTCTTTTAGGATTTACCCTTTCAGAGGGCCATTGAAAATTGTTGTAGTCTTTCTTCTATTAATGAATAAGCCTCATCAAAAGGTTTTGACATTAAAGAACCACGCCATATCTTCTATTAATGAATAAGCCTCATCAAAAGGTTTTGACATTAACGAACCACCAGCCGTGGATACTAGCTACTCTTTTAGGATTTACCCTTTCAGAGGGTCATTGAAAATTGTTGGTAGCATTTTCTTCTATTAATGAATAAGCCTCATCAAAAGGTTTTGACATTAAAGAACCACCAGCCGCAATATCTATAATCGATCTAAGTGATCCCACTAATCCATTATAAAAAGTTTGAATTATCAACCAATCTATAATCGATCTAAGAGATCCACTAATCCATTGTAAAAAGTTTAAATTATCAACCAATCTGGGACAAATGATGAGGGCACTTCCTAAAAAGATCTTTAAATCTTTCCCAAGCTTCATATATCGACTCTCGAGTGATGAGGGCACTTCCTAAGAAGATCTTTAAATCTCTCCCAAGCTTCATATATTGACTCTAAATGATGAGGGCATTTCCTAAAATGATCTTTAAATCTCTCCCAAGCTTCATATATTGACTCTCCATCAATCTGATAGAACAATGTTATGTCATTTCTAAGTTTAACAGTTTTGGATGGAGGTAAATATTTGGATAGAAATTTATGTGAAAGTTCTCCACAAGTTCTAATAGATCCTTCTGCTAATGAATTTAACCACATCTTAGCCTTATCCCTAAGTGAAAAAGGAAAAATTCTAAGTCTAACAGCATGAAACTGTCATATTTAAAGGTAGCACACAGTTCTAAAAAACTAGCGATGTGTAAATTAGGATCTCCATTTGGTGTACCTCCGAATTGATTGTTTTGTACCATTTGGATAATAGTAGGTTTAAGCTCAAATGAATTAGCAGCTACATCAAGATTTTGGATTGATAAGTGAATTTCATCTGCTGTAGGATTTGCATAATCTCGTAGGGGTCTAGGTTGGTGTTCATTTTCTATTCCTTGATGGTTCACGTTGTTTTCCATTGTATCAAAATTTCTAGGTTCTATTCTTAGTCTTCTAATTTTTCTAACAGTGCGTTCTAATTCTGAATCGTAGGGCATAAGATTTTCTAGTCCAAATTTACGCATACAATTTGAAATCAGTACACAGAAAACAGTTAACTAAATATGAAAATAAGTTGCAATCCAAGTAAAAATTTTCTAATAATCCTAAATTGTTCGTTACTCTAATTATGATTCTTGTTTACTCACCGGCAACGACGCAAAAAAACTTGACAGTGACTTTATATATGCTTAAAAATACAAGTATTTAATACTGCTGCTAAAAGATTTAATTCCTCAACAACTGCACCAAAAACTTAATAACAGTTATAGATTCGATAAAGATGTATATATAAAATATTCAATAATGGTAAAGTCACACTTATCAATGCAAGTATATGTATCGCTCAAGTAATATAGGGCTCTAATGGAGTCTTAGATATCGATCCCACAGGGAGTAATATTAGAACTATAAACTAAGATTTTAGAAAAGCAATACTTAATCGCAACAATGGCATTCAAATTGTTTATCTGTCACTAATATGCAATTGAAATAAATATGTAATTTTAATAACTCTAAAATAACTAATTATACTAATAAAGTTTTTAATGTGATGTTCAATATATAAGAAAGCACCATTCTCATTGTCAGGAAATTATAGTGAATGGATAAAGTGAATCAGTTCAGATTGTGTTGTGCCAAATAGGAGCATTCCTATTCTTTACCCTTTGGTCCAGACATAAAGAACATTGACTAATCCTATGCTTGTTTACTGTTTGGCTAGGTTAGGAGGATAGCGGCTCTCAATTCGGTGCTCCCACGTTCACCTCGCCTGAGGGCTAACATCTACACTTCAGCACCCAAACGATATGACCAAATTGCGGATTTTAGTCTGTCACTCTAAAATCTCTAATTCTACGCCTGATAATTTTATTTCCCTATTTATGTGCACCCAACTTTCAAGGGCTTTGACCTCCCTGATTCTTGGATGTAATCTCCACTTTAGTTATAAAACTTAACATATTTTAACAAATCAATTGGTCAGATTGAAAGTAAATTAAGATCAAAGTGAAAAGATCATCACAACTTCTTTAACATTTTCATGGCTCAACCAATTCAAATCACCATTTCACAAACCTCAAGACAAGGAGAAAGATAGAGAAAAATACTCAGAACTCATGGGGAAGACACAACAAAACTCGGAATTCATATATAAAAGCAAATTCATACAACTACAACAAGTAAACAACACTTATCTATAATTTCTCCCCAAGCAAACTCCTCGAAGTTCCTCTGAATCTCTTCCTTCCTTTACAGCATACAGAACTCCTCTTCAAAGTGGAAAGAAGGAAGAAATCTCTCACTTTCCCTCCACTCTTACAATCTCTCCAAGAATTCCTCACAATTAGACTCTCTACACTTTCCCAACACTTAACACCCTCCGTCCTCAGCCTCTTCCCCTAGCCAGAGCCTCTAATTTTTGGCCAAAATCTTCTTTTTAAGGATGTGGATGAGTTATCCCAAGAGTTGCCTAAGCATCCCTCCAAAATTCGTCCTCATCCAATGCATTGTTGGACATAACCGCCGATCNTAACCTCTAGGACCTTTCTAACATCCAGGACCTCTTCTTTTTTCGGCCAAAATCTTCTTTTAAAGTTGTTGATGAGTTTTCCAAAGAGTTGCCTAAGCACCCTTCCAAAATTCATCCTCATCCAACGCTTTGTTGGACATAACCGCCGAGCTCGCCGTCGGCGGCCACGAGGGCGTCGTCGGTGGGCCTTCTAAGTGAATTAAATCTGAAGTTTTGGGAAAAGTCTACAGTCGGCACCGTTGGGCTCGTCGTCGGCGCCCTAGTTCAAATCTTCACATTTTGGTCCTTTTTGCTCCAAATTCATTCCTTTTTGCATCTTTTTGCTCTAATGACGCTAATTCATCATTCTTGCAATAAAACATCAAAAATACCTTTCTTTAAAGTGCAATATCATAAAAAAAAGTATAAAATAGATATGAAAATCTCAACATATTTTTCTTTGGTCAAAATCCCCCAAACTTAACTATTACTTGTCCTCAAGTAATTTTAGTTCTACATAAAAGTTATGATCTATTGTAATAAAGTTTTAATTCAAAAATACTATAAGTTTGATTTAAGGGGTCAAAATCCCACAAACTTAACTATTACTTGTCCTCAAGTAATTTTAGTACTATATAAAAGTTATGATCTATTGTGTAAAGTTTTAATTTAGATAAATACCATAGTGAGATTTTAAAAATCAAGTAATTAAATTAACTCTGTAGCTACAAGATTTATCAGTCATCAAGTTTAAGAGTTCTAGTCTTCTTCTCATTTCAATAATGACTATATGTTGCAATATTAAGTCACTTAGAATATTCAAATGATAGAAACTTCATGAAAACACTACTAGTAAAAGATCTAATCCATAAATATAAGTTCAGGAATATATTTAGGTTTTTCCTTTAGGTAGGTCCAGTGAATCCAATTTTTGATTAGACATATCCTCAAACTTCTCCTTACTTCCATATTTTTTTCTTTCTTTTCTCTTTTTCATTTGGATTGCTTTCAATCGTATATATTTCTTTTTTTTTTTAGGGATTATTGCCAATCCTTTCTTTTTCCTTTTTCAAGTGAGGATTACTATATCTGTATAGCCTTTAATGATTTATCACCTTTCTTTCCCTAAATTTGAAACTCAAAGCATTCCTGTCTCAAATGAACTTATAAATATTTCATAGTTCTTACATCATTGAGCCCCAATCTTTTCTTTTCAAATGAATTTCCAGAGATATTTCATAGCTTTTACATCATTGAGCCCCAATCTTTTCTTCTCAAATGATTTTTCAGATTCTTACATTTCATAGTTTTTACATCATTGAGCCCCAATCTTTTCTTCTCAAATGAATTCCCAGATTCTTAAACATAGCCTTTACATCATTGAGCCGCAATCTTTTCTTCTCAAATGAATTTCCAGATTCTTAATACTTCAATGAACTTCACCTTTCTTTCCCTAAATTTGAAACTCAAAGCATTCCTTTACCTTATAAATATTTCAAGTTTTTACATCATTGAGCCCCAATCTTTTCTTCTCAAATGAATTTCCAGACTCTTAATACTTCCACTTTTCTTTCCCTAAATTTGAAACTCAAAGCATTTCTTTACCTTATAAATATTTCATAGTGTTAAGCCTCAATCTTTTCTTCTCAAATGAATTTCCAGATTCTTAATACTTCAAAATATAGTTCAAATCTTTTCTTCTCAAATGAATTTTCAGATTCTTAATACTTCAAATATAGTTTTCTTTACTTTAAATAGTTAACTATAGTCTTATTCTCTTATTCTAAATATCTTAAGTTACAANGCAAAAATACCTTTATTTAAAGTGCAATATCATCAAAAATAGTGTAAAATAGGTATGAAAATCTCAACATATTTTCCTTTAAAAGTGCAATATCATCAAAAACAGTATAAAATAGGTATGAAAATCTCAACATATTTTCCTTTGGTTAATCCTCATGAGATATTTGAATTTGGTGATAACCAATATATCCATCTAGAAAACAAAAGTATTTATGTCCAGCTAGTCTATCCAGCATTTGATATAGAAAGGGTAATGGAAAATGATCTTTCCTAGTGGCAAGATTTAATTTTCTATAATCAATGCATATTTGCCACCCTATAACTTGTCTAGTAGGTATTAACTCATTATGTTCATTCACAGTTACAATTACTCCTTTCTTAGGAACGCAATTAATTGGACTAACCCATGCACTATCTGAAATAGGGTAGATAATTCCAGCATTTAACCACTTTAAAATTTCTTTCTTTACAAATTCTTTCATAACAGGATTCAATCTCCTTTGCGGATCAGTTTTGGGTTTGCAGTTCTCTTCCATATGAATTCTAGGCATACAAATTGGAGGACTGATTTTTTTAATATCAGCAATTGTCCATCCAAAGGCTTTCTTAAAAATTTTCAAAATTTTCATCAACCTTTCTTCTTCTTCCATTATTAATTTTGAAGAAATTATAAGTGGTAAAGTAGAGGAATCTCCTAAAAAGGCATATTTTAAATGATCAGGAAGTAACTTCAACTCTAGTTCTGGAGGTTTTTCAATAGATGGGCAAAATGATTTATCTTTGTCTATCGTGTCCAAAACTTCAAAACTTTCTCGAACATAGTTTGAATTTTCCTTAAAAGGATCTTCACATTGATTTAATTCCTCTTCTTGCTTGTGTTACAACTCTTGTACTTCAGATTTTTCTTCATAAGTAGTTTTAAAATGGCATTCACTTAGATATCTTATAACATCCATTATAACATTTGTTATATTTACCTTTTGTAGGGTATTTCATTGATTTTGAAATGTTAAAAGTAACAGTTTGATCATTGACTGCATTGTTAATTCTCCTTTCTACACATCTATCATTGTTCTTCCTATGGCTAGGAAAGGTCTCCCCAAAATGATAGGTATCTCTTTATCTTCTTCCATATCTAGCACAATGAAATCAACAGGAAAGATAAATTGATCCACTTTCACCCTTTAGAGTATGTTATCAAACGATCTGTTAACTGCAGAGTTACAGTAGTAGGGGTTATTTCACCTAATCCTAATCTTTTAAATATTGATAATGGCAGAAGGTTAATGCTTGCACCTAAATCACATAAGGCTTTCCCATAAAATCTGTCTCCTATTGCACATGGAATTGTAAACCTACCAGGATCTTTTAGCTTATTAGTAAGATTCTTTTGAATTATGGCACTGCACTCCTCACTAAGTGCAACAGTCTCGTTATCTTCAAACTTTTTTTTCCTGTTGAGAATATCCTTCATAAACTTTACATAGCTCAGCATTTTTTCTAAGGCTTCAGCAAATGGAATATTAATTGTAAGCTTCTTAAATATTTCCAGAAATTTTGAAAATTGCTTATCCAACTTCTGCTGACGAAGTCTCTGAGGAAATAGAGGTGGTGATTTTTCTAAATCAATTTTTAGTGAAGAAATATGTCTCTCAGAATCTTTTGGAGCGTCCTCTTTTGTTTCTTCAATTTCTTCTCAGTCTATTTTTTTGAACCCGACCTTCCAACTCTCTTCTGCTTCTAAGTTGAATGGCTTTTACTTGCTCTTTATCTAGTCCTTTGGATTTGATTCAATATTACTAGGAAGCGTTCCTTGGGATCTATTACTTAATGAATTTGTTTTTTGCCGAAGTTGATTCTCAATATTTATAATTGTAGCTCCTTGACTTTGTAATTAATTTCTCATTTGTAACACCACTTCTTCTATAGAAAACTTTTTCTCCTTAAACTGAGTATTACTGTTGAAACCTGGAGGATAAGTAGATCTATAATTATTATCCCCTTAGTTGTTCCAGTTTCCCAATGGGTTTCCTTGGTTGTTCCCCCATTGCTGATTATTACCACCCGAATTGTTCTTCTAGTTAAAGTTAGGATAGTTCTTTCCAACCTGAGTTATAATAATTTGAATATGGGCTATTTTTCATTATTTATCATTTAAAGTTTCTAATGAAGCTTTATAATCTACCATTTGGACCAATGAATTCTCTTCAATCATGGAAATTGGTTGAGAAAAAATCATTCTAAATTGGTCTAACTTCCTTGAATTTGCAGCAACTTGATTTGCTAACATGGTAAAAGCATCAGTTTCATGAATATTGGCTACTTTCTTAGGATTTACCCTCTCAGAAGGCAATTAAAAATTATTGGTAGCCATTTCTTCAATTAAAGCATAAGCGTCATGAAATGGTTTTNGATCCAACTAATCCATTATAAAAAGTTTGAATTATTAACCAATCTGGTATAGCATGGTGTGGACACTTTTTTAAGAGTTCTTTAAATCTCTCCCATGCTTCATAAATAGATTCCTCTTCAAACTGATTAAAAGATGTAATATCATTTCTAAGCTTTGCAATTTTTTATGGTGGAAAATATTTAGCAAGGAATTTTTGTACTAAATCACCCCAAGTTCTCATTGATCCAGGTGCTAACAAATTCAACCACATCTTAGCTTTATCCCTTAGTGAGAAAAGAAATAACCTAAGTCTTATGGCATCTTCTAATACACCATCCTATTTAAATGTAGAGCATAATTCTAGAAAATTGGCAAGATGTAAATTCGAATCTTCAGTTGGCGATCCCCCAAACTGATATTTGATACCATTTGGATAATAGCAGGTTTAAGCTCAAATGAATTTGCCACTACAATAGGTTTTTGAATACTACAATGAAGTTCATCTACAGTAGGGTTAACATAATCTCTTAAAGGTCCAAACTCTCGATGAATTTCAGCATTTTAATTATTTTGGTCTGCCATTTCTATAATTTTTTGGATTTTTCAAAAATTATATTTTTTTTTTGTTTTCCTGATTTTTTTAGTAGTTCTTTCTAATTCAGAATTGTAGGTCACTAGTCCTTCAGAACCTGAATTACACAAACACTAACATATAATAAAATAAATTAAAACAAAATAAAATAAGATAAGATAACTTAAAGTTTAAATTAGACTTTCTAAAAATAGAAATTTGCTGTTAAAATCAATTTCTCCTCAGCAACGGCGCCAAAAACTTGATCCCTGGATACTGCTAATATGCAAAGTATAACAGTAATTCATATTATATTTCACTTATATTTCCTTACTTTGCAACAAAACTAAAAACTTGATCCCGAAGAAAAATAAGAATTTAACTTTTAATTTATATATATTGGGATACTACACAAGTATATGTATCGTTATCAAGTAGTATAGGACTTTTTGATTAAGACCTGAATATCAAATCCACAGGGAGAATATGCAATATGCACTACTAAACAACAAACTTTCTATTTTTAATAAAAAGATAAGTATCTAAACTAAAGATGATTTTTTCAGTAATGAAAATTTAAATGTTTTTGGTATTTTTAATATTTTGATAGAACAATAACAATTTAAAAAGATAACTAGAGTTTTTGTAGAAGAAAAGCACTAAACATGAAAATATCTTTCTTCTTGTTATGAATCAGTAATAAGTATAGGAATTTTGTTGTGGAAGTATGCAAATTGTGTTGTGCCAAATAGAAGCAATAATATTCTTTACCCTTACTATAGATGCTATAAAGAACATTGGCTAATTTAAAATTTGAATAGTTATGAAGATCGGCTAGGCAGGGAATATACTAGTCTCACTCTAGAGTTCCTTCGATTCCCTCCACCTGGGGGCTAACATTCTTGTATCTTAAACTAAAACAATAAACCAAGTTGGGGGCTTTAACCTGTCACTTTAAAGTCCTCTAATTCTACACCCTTCAATAAATATTTTCCTATTTATTTGCCCTAAATCATATGAACTACATTCTCATTCATACAANTTACTTATCATTTTAAGAAGAAAGATAAATAAAACTACTCAAAATCCATGGAGAAAACAAAACCACACTTTAGTTTAAAAGAAGAAATCATTGTCAAACCAATAACAAGTCTCAATTAAAACAAAAAGTAATCTCAAAAAAAAAAGATAAAAACTTATCTCAAGTCCTCCACTAAAATCTTGAAGTACCTTTAACTCTCTTCTCTTTACAATCACTCAAATAAAATAACAAAAAGGATAAAATAAAAGTGACAATAGCCCTTTAAAATCTCTCCAAACTAACTCCTCACATGAGAACTTTCAAAACTTTCCAATACTTTCAGAACCTCTTTCAAAGTCCCAATCTTCTTTCTTTTATAATTTTCCAAAAGGTGCCTTGGTTTCTCCTTCAAAATATGTCTAGATTCAATGTATTTCACCAAGAGATGCATCCTTTCGTAATAATTTTCGTCCACGGTGGTTATAATCACCTATTAAGCCAATGGGTGCCTCAAAAACCACTTCAAAAATTGCAGAAACTCAATTTACTCGCTCAATAACTGCCACTAGCACTTAAGCGCGGAGCCTCTGGTGCTTAGGCACGGCCTTCTCTGTTTAACTGGCACTTAAGCACCGGATCTGGCGCTTAGGCGCCAAAACTCTTTTGCACATTTTTCACATTTTTGCTCCAAATTTTGATCCTTTTTCCTTCTTTAAGCATTTTTCACCCTTTTTACCTGTATCTACAAGAAAAACACAAAAATACCATCCATTAAAGCACAATATCTCAAAAATAGGTACAAAAATATGTCTAAAAATACTATATCTTTTAGGTGAATCATCACCTTGTAGTTATTTTCTCACTTTGTAATCAAGCCCAGGTCCCTAATGAAAGTTGGGAAAAGATACTTCTTCCCTGAGAGCCCATGGACTAGCTATCTTGAGGTGTGACAACATCAATCTTTATGCAACGCATGGAGGAAGTTCTTATATGGATCAGTCTTCACACCCTTCCACATCATCAGCATCTTGACGTTTAAATATTTTGGCAGGTATCTTGGAGGCAGTGGGGAATATAAAGAAGGAGATAACAGGGATTCATAATAGGAACAGTAACATCACTGATCAATTCGATCATCTGGACTAGCATATGAAACAACATTTAGATCATGATGTCATAGAGCATGATGCACAAGTTCAGATTTACAAGAAGAATTGTTGAATCAAAGAAAATTCCAAGGAACTTCCCAAATTATCCCTTCTACAACTTGTATGTGCATCAAACGCTTGGAGATATTAGAGAAGTGGAAATTGAGGTTGATGACAATTTGTAGTGGATTTTTCGTATAGGTTCTATATGTGCTTGTTGTTGTGATGTGTGTTTGAAAATGTTTAGTTATGTTGAGCATTAGCTCTGTGGTGTGCTTGTAGGATTTCTAGTATTTAGAGTGTTTGAATGCTTAAGAGTGTGAGTTAATTTAGAGTTTGTATTAAAGGTTGTGAGTGATGTATATTAGTCTTTTATGGGGATTGGATTTATATTAAAATATAAATGATTGTTTGTGTTTTGTGAAAATTAGGTGTACCATTTGTTTGGAGTCATTTAAATATGTTGAATTTGGCTTACTAGGGTTCGTAGTGCCTTGGTGTGTTGTGCTTGTTGAGAAAATTTTAAAAAGAAACAAAAAAAATCAAAATCTGGGCACTAGCGCCTAAGCGCCAGAAACTCGAGAGCTTGGCACTTAGGAACCATAATTAGCGCTTAATTGTCAGTTCAGCTAAACCAAAAATCTGGGTTGAAAACCAAATTTTAACCCAAACTGTTACCTTCTTCTTCCTAGTTTTAGCGAAAAATAATGTGGCGGATTGATACACCTAAAATATATAGTGTTTTTAAACACATTTTTATACTTATTTTTGAGATATTGCGCTTTAATGGAAGGTATATGTGTGTTTTTTCTTTCAGGTATAAATAAAAAAGGTGAAAAATGCTAAAAGGACTTAAAAAGGATCAAATTTGGAGCAAAAATGTGAAAATGGTGCAAAAGTGTTTTGGCACCTAAGCGTCAGATCCGACGCTTATGCGCCTGTGAAACAGATAAGGCCGTGCCTAAGCTCCAGAGGCCCCGCGCTTAAGCGCCAGAGACAATTATGTGACGGTTTACTTCTTTTTGCCAAATTTTGAATGGACATTTGAGGCACCTATTAGCTAAAGAGGGTGGTTATGATCACCAGAAATGAGAATATGATTAAAAGACTTGTGAAAGGAGGCATCCTTTGGAGAATACATCAAATTAGGACACATTTTGAAGAGTTATCAAGACACCTCATGGAGATTTATTAAAGAAGGAAGTTGAGACTTTTTGAAATGTGCTTGAAAGTTTTGAAAAGTGTTAGAAAGGGGGAGTTTTGAGAGATAGTTTTGGAGAGATTTTCAGGTACCACAAATTTACTTTATCCTTTTTATTTTTAGTTTTATTTTAAGAATCAAGAGTGTTGTAAAAGAGAAGAGATTCAAAGGAACTTCAAGAGTTTGGTGGAGGATTTAAGATAAATTTTTATCTTTTGTTTTTAAACTACTTTTGGTTTTAATCGAGACTTCTTGTTGGTTTGACAATGATTTTTACTTTTAAACTAAAGTGTGGTTTTGTTTTCTCCATGAATTTTGAGTAGTTTTCTTTATCTTTCTCCTTAAAATGATAAGTAATTAAAAGTGTTGGATGGAAGTTGTGGAGAGTATTGATTTTTAATATTAGAAGAAGTGATGATTTAAATCCATGTACTTCATTTACTTCTTGATTTGAAACAAGATGTTAGCCCCCATGTGGAGGGAATCGAGGGAACTCTAGAGTGGAAGCTAGTATATTTTTGACCCTGCTGGTCTTCAGAACTATCCAAACTTTAAATTAGCTAATGTTCTTTATAGCATCTCTAGTAAGGGTAAAGAATATTATTGCTTATTTAGCACAACACAATTTGCATACTTCCATAATAGAATCTTATACTTATTACTGACTTATGATAAGGAGAAAGATATTTTCATATCAAGTACTTTTCTTTTATATAAATTCAATTTTTCTTTAGAAGTTTTATTGTTTTGTCAAAATATTAAAAATACCAAAAAGAATTGAATTTTACCTACCGTAAAAATATCAATAGATTAAATAATTGTCTTTTTTAAATAGAAGGTTTGTTGATAAATAATGCATATTTCTTATTTTTCATGTGGATTCGATATTCAGGTCTTAATCAAAAAGTCCTCTATTACTTGATAACGATCGTATACTTACGTAGTATCCTAATATATATATATATATATATATATTAAGAANAAAATATAAATTCTTATTTTCTCCAGGATCAAGTTTTTGGTTCTGTTGCAAAGTAAGGAAACATAAGTGAAAAATAACATTAAAAACATTGTTATACTGTCACATATAAGCAGTAACGGGATCAGGGATTCCTAGGGCTTCTCAAATCTTGATTTAAAGGGTGATTTCTTGATTTAAAAACTTTGGATTTGATCTCCTCAAGGTAAGAGCTTCACTTTAATGCAATTTTTTTTTATTTTCACCATGGATTCTTCTCACATTGCTCATGTGCTGAAATTTTGGATTTTTTTGGAAGACATGAGTGATGAATCCATGGTAGAAAGTTTCTTACCTTAGGAAATTTTTGTTTGGAGTTTAAGAATATTATTTGGAATTTATGTGAAATTTTTTGGAATTTTTTTTTATAGATTATGTCTTCTAAAACTAAGCAAGGAATATGAAGATTCGAGTTCAATTTGAAGAAATTTTCCAATATGAAGGCTCAATTTAGATACAATGATCTCCTTGTGAATAGAAAGTTGATTTGGGAGAGGGCTTTTCTTAATCCTGGGGGAGCGGTTGAAAGCTTAACTATAGCCCGATACTGGGAAAGTTTCTATTACTTTGTCGCAATAGGAGTAATTTTTATTGTCCTAAAAATTTACGCCAATTTCCCTAAAGCTTCTGACGATCAAGTTTATGTTCAAGGAAGATGAGTGGAAGTTACTCCTGAGAGCATCAATGCTCTTTTCAAGTTACCAAATGTTATGAACTGTGAGTATTATTCATTTGAGTCTGTTGAGCCACAGTTGGACGAAGTGATAGCATTTCTAACTAACGAATAAGGTGTTTGGAAAATTAAGAACAATCATAATTTAAACTTCTCTACCTTAACGTTAAATGCACCCTTCAAGGCATGGTACTATTTTATTTCTACACAACTTCTTCCTAGTAATCATCTTAATGAGGTAGCATAATAGAAAGCATCTTTGAATTTCTGCATTCAACAGATGAATAATATAAGTATTGCATCTATAATTTATCAGAATATTTATTTTAGATGTGAGTCTACTGGAGGATTAGGTTTCCCTTCCCTGATGTTTACTTTATGTAAGCAATCATGGGCAAGAAATGAGAGTTGGGAAGAATAGGTGCAACCTCTTAAACCAATTAGTAGAACCAACATTCAAGTACATGAGCTGCATGCTGGAATGAGGTATAAGAGAGGAGGTTCAGATATTCCTTCATCCTCTACCTCCAGACCATCTACTTCTCGTGTCGCTGCTCAATCTTCTACCATTCTAGAAGATCTTCATTGTGATTATCAGGCTTTGACAAATGACATAGCATGTCTCTAGAGAAAAGTGACTGATATTGATTATAAGATTGATCATGTCCAAGGATACTTGAAACTCAAACATAACTATGATACGAGTTTCAACACATCTCTTATGAGTTTTTTGTAAGGAGATCATAATGTTTTTTTTCCACCCAGTCCTCCATTTTCAGACTATCACCCAAAGGACTATATGGAAGAGGAGGAGGAGACTGATGAGGAGACTGAAGAAGATAATGAAGAGGATTAATATCTTTGAGTAGTTTGTTTTTTGTTTTTTTTGTATTTATTTATATTTTTAGATGTCTTAAACTCTTTAGTATAGAAATTGTTGTTGTGAACTTGTTGTAATTTAGATTTATTATTGTTTGTTGCTTATACTGCTTTTTTGTTTGTGTTATTGCACCACTGATTATTTTATTATATTGTTATTGTTGTACATGTTGTAATGTTTAGAAAAACTCCTGTACTTAGCAATTTCTTTTTGTTATATATATGATAATTAGGCTCTACCGTTATTGTATACCTGCTTCCTGTACTTACATATTTTCATGTTAAACCCTTTTTATAAAAAATCTTTTTTTTTTAATTTTCTTTATGCTTCTATCTTTTCAGTTATAAATGTTTTAATATATTAAGAAAATTTTAAGTTTAGGGGAGGGAGATAAAATTTTAAAAAACATAATATTATTTGTCCTTAAGAGACTATATTCAAAGAAAATATCTTCTTAAAGTAATATGAGGTATGTGATGTTATTTTCAGAGAACTGTATTTTTTTATTCTATAGATGTTGTTGTAAGACTTAAGTAATTTTTTGGCGATAAATGTTAGCTCCAAGAATTAATATATTAAGTAAAAGAGAATAGGAATATAATTTTACTTTTTAAAGTAGGAAATAAAATGTATTTTGAAATACTGATGCAGAAAATTGGGAAAATTGATATTAAATTAATACTAATGATGCAATGTAACTCAAACAATAATGTAACTTTAATGAAAATAATTTATCTTTAAAACCTCTTTCAAAGTCCCAGCTCTTTTAATGCAAGTATACGTATCGTTCAAGTAATACAGGGCTCTAATGGAGTCCTAGATATTGATCCCACAGGGAAGCTAGAAATATATATAAGCTAGCTATTTATATTTCATTATAAAAAAAAATAAAAATAAAGTAAAGTATGTAGTTTGAATTTAACCTACTTAAGTGAAATGCTACTACATATGCAGATGTACGACTATAACAAGTAAATTAAACTAGATGCCCTTTCAAAAGTAAATTGCTGAAATAAAAAAAGGTTTTTGTTAACGAAAAGTTCAAGTATGAGAAAATATATTTTCCCTTTACAATGAAAATATGGTTTTTGAAGAAATTGAAATCATTTGAAAAATATATTTAAAAACTGTTTTGTGCCAAATAGGAGGAATCCTATTCTCTATCCTCTCCCCAACGCTATAAAAAATATTGACTAATCTAGAGTTTGGTCCCTAATTCTGTGGTTAAGCTGGGAGGATACCGATTGTCACTCCAGAGCTCCCACTACTCCCTCACCTAAGGGATAACATGCTCGCATTAGTTTCCAATCAACTGAACCAAATTGGGGATTCTAATCTGTCACCTTAAAATCTTCCAATTCTACATCCAACAAAGTATATTTCCTTATTTATTTACACCCTATCCCATGAATGAAATACTCTCTCATGAAATCAAATGTGATTCTCCCTTTGTTGTAGAAATCATATCCCCTTTCCAGAACATATATTTCTCAACACATTTTAATAATTCAATTGGCCATATCGAAAAGTAAATGAAGATCGGAGTTCAAATCATCACAAATTATTGACATTTAAAACCGTAGAAAATAAAATCAATTATTCACAAAACCATTTCTTCAAAGTAGGGAGAAGGATAAAGAAGACTACTCATAATTCATGAGAATGATAAGATAAAACACGAATTTTAAATATAAAAACAAGTTTACAAATAAAAGAAATGAAAAATACAACTTAACTCATAATCCTTTCCAAACAAATCTCTAGAAGTTCTCTCCAAGAATTTCCCTTTTTACAATCACTCCAAATTCTCTCTTAGAAATGTAATGAAGAAAAAATCTCTCACCTTCCTTCTCCTCCTACAACCCTAGAAGAAAATCTCCTCTTCTCACTCTCTCTAACGCACGCCAATTCTCTCTCTCTCCCTCTCATCACACTCTAGAAGTCCCTCCTCCTTTTAGGCTGCTTCCTCTCGTTACACTCTAGAAGTCCCTCTTCCTTTTGGGTTGCTTCCCCTTAAAAGAGTTTAATATTCCCTCCAAAATCCAAAAGTCAAAACTTTGAATTTCAAAAGATGTGCCTCCTTGATCCAAGAGTCAAATCCCTTCAAACTGGAACCTTCCACAGTGTCTAAATGCATTGAATCACTCCATGGGGTGCTTAGAACAAGTGTCCCTTTAAAAATTTGCGCAAAATTTGTCTCGAACCGCCTTAATTTGAAAATTTCATGCCTGGTGCATCATGCCCCAATCTAATGTATCATGCACCAGCGCTCTAGATTTTGGCGCATCATGCGCCAGTTGGCTGTTTTTGCTCCAAATTTTGCTTCTTTTTTCATTTTTTCTCCAAATGCCTAAAAATGATATACCTACAACAAAAACACAAAAATACCTTTCTTTAAAGTGCAATATTACTAAAAATAAGCATAAAAAGGTACTTAAAACATTATATTATTTTTGTGTATCAAATATTAAGAATCTTAGATCTATGCTTTAAAGAACTGAGACACTATGAAAAATTATTTTTGAAAACTAATGCAAATTATCAAAGTAAAGTAATGTGATGTGTTTTTAAATTTAACAGGAGGATAGAGAAGTTCAAAATAATTAAAGGCTGATTCAGATATAGTAATCCTCACTGAGAATAATAAAAGAAAGGATTGAAAATGATCTTGAAAGTAAAAAATAAAAGAAAAAGAAAAGAAAAGAAAAGAAAGAAAAGAAAAGTATAAGTAAAAGTGAGGAGAAGACTGAGGGGATGCCTAATTAAATTTGGCTTCACTTGAATCATTTTAAAGAAAGAGACATATTTACATTTTTGAGCTTTTATTTTCTACAATATTTGTTTACCTTTACTAGTAGAGTTCTCTTAAATTTGATTTGTTGTTTTTCTATGACTCCTATGTTTTTCAAAATATAATTAATTTTTGAAATGAATTAGAAGAACTAGAATTTCTAGACTTTCTTACAAAATATTCTTATGTCTTTTTTGTAACCTGAATTATTAAGATTTTCCTAAAGTCATGACTACCACATTTATAAGACACACTAGGGGTACAAAACTTACATTGCTTCTCTGTGAGAACGATGTTGGGCTCTTTAAAGGAAACTCTATATTACTTGAAACAATACGTATACATGCATAATACCCCTAGTGTGTAAATTATATTCTAAATTTCATAACATTTCAATTTTTGACACTAACTGCTAAATATAAATTGGGTCAAGTTTCTGGCCATATTTTGAAAGCTAAATTACTTTGAAATTGTGGGTCGGGTCAGCCAACACTATCAACCATGTTCATGATGTGTCTGACATCGCTAATTATGGGCACTGTAGCCTCATTTTCTCTAATTATGAGGAGGTAATCAATTTTCCCATGGCTTCCACAGGTGCGTGGAGGACTTACTGCTAGAGTTATTCATATAGTACCTTACATAGGTGTTGTTACTAATAGGTAGGGGACCACTACCAGAGCTTGATTTATTCTAAGCTAGAAGACATATTTTTATTGATGTTTGGTGTTGTGTGTTGGTTCTTATGAATTTTGTTGATCAAACTTTAATCACTGGTGTGAGTAAATTTTAGATAATTTTTACCGATAAAAAATTTTTCATCGTTTTTTATTTTGAAAAATCTATGTTGATCATATGTCTTGCATCACTGTCAGTTTTGGAAAGTCTTTACTGATTGGACATCTTACATCACAATCAATTTTGGAAAGTATTTACTGATTTAATGCCATTTGTCACTTTCAATGTTGTCATTTGGATGACACTACTCTTTGTTGATTGGTTTGAGTTCCCGAAGTGTCAGTTGATTTAATATTTTTTTTCATGAACATACCAAGTTCCTAGAGTGTCAGCCAGACACATTCTAATTGTCAAGCTAGGGACTTGTCAAGATATTAGGCTTGACTCCCTCGGTGGTATGTTTCATCAGTTACTTGGTTTGTTGATCAACTTGATGAATCTTTGAGGTGAGTTCAAGCTGAGCGATGACAGTTGTGTCTCAACTCTTGACTCTCTCCACAAATGATTCTTTTTTAGGGATGACGATGAGCTTGCTTGGTTCTAAATGAGGTGTGGATTTGCATTTCTTTTATTTATATGGTACCAATAGGTTGGTTAGCGTCTTCAATCATTGCAGACCCAAAGTATACTGGAAGGGTCTTTTCTTCAACCATTGATCTTGGGAAACATGAGCTATTGTAGGCACTAGGTTCCGTACTTCCAACATCTCCTTCTGTAAGTAGGTGGTGAATGACCAAAGGCTTTCATTTTATCCTTGCCTGATTTGCAGGAGGGTCTGCAAATTTCTCTACAACTTATGATAACTACTAAATCATGCCCCAAACATTTTCTTGGTAAAGCATAGACAGTATTTGAACAAGTTGGTGATCCTAAGCAGTCACACAGTCTACTTTAATGAGGTTATGTGGTTGGCAAATCTATTATGATCTTATAGGACTCCAATGCTGAGAACTTGAACCTTTCTGGGGGCTTAACCTTAGAGATTTGCTAAGATAACACATTATTCTGTTGTCATGCCACTTCACTATGCCCGAATTGATGTTTGTCAATTAGTTTCAAACCATTGCTATTAAAATACTAGGAGTCTCCTTCCCTTTCCAGGGCCAAAAAAAGTTCTTCAGTAGTTTTAATCTGGCCTTTCCTCTCGGGGAGCTGCTCTCTTCCTCGAGTTAGTGCCTCTCGATGGCGTCTGACATTTGATCAATCAACTCCTGGATCTACTGGTTCTTAAACTCTCTTGTGCACTTTATATTACTAATATATCAATGATGATTTTTTTCTTCGTACGAGGCTTCTCTTTTTGTTTGTGGCACAATTGATCCCGAGAATATAGTTGTGCAAAATAGATAAAGTTAACTCTGCTATGCAACTGTGCCAAAAGCTTGATGCAATCTCTTATAAATAAGAAATTTAAACAATTAATGTTGGGATTCTATGCAAGTATATGTATCGTTAACAAGTAATAAAAGATTTTCTATTTAAGCCCCAAATATTTATCCCATGGGGTAGATTTAAATTTGAAATGATAAATTAACTAGGAAATTCACAGAAAGTAAAACGAAATTACTGTCACTAATTTTGAATGTTGAAATCTTATCAAAACTAAATTATTTAACTACTAGCAAAACTAAAGTGCAAAGTTTAAACAATAACTACTAAACTATTAAATTATATTTATGTGATGAAAATTTCTTATATGAAAAAGCATCTTTCCCACTACAATGAGATTTTGGTAAAATGAGATGAGATAAATGGTTTTATATGTATTGTGTCAAAAATAGGAGCAGCTTTAATTCTCTACCCTGATACAGTGTTATAGAAAATCATTGACTAATCCCAGGTTTAATCCCTAAATCGGTGGCTAGGTTAGGAGAATATTGGCTCCCACTCCAGAGCTCCCACTTCCCTTCACCTGAAAGTTAACTCTCGCTTTAGTTCTTAAACACTAAGACCGAATTGGAGATTTTAGTCTTTCACCCTAAAATCTTCAATTCTACACCCAACAAAGTATATTTCTTTATTTATTAGCACTTAATTCCAAGAACAAAATTCTCCTTCATGAAATCAAATGTGATTCTCACTCTGTTGTAGAACTCATACTTCATTTCCTGGATCATATCTTTCACAACAAATTTTAACAATTCAATTAGAGAGATTGAAAAGTAAATTAAGTTCAAAGTTGAAAAATCATCACAATTTATTTTATATTTTAACATTGGCACATCTATATTATCTCTTCATTTCACCATATCTCAGAGTAGGGAGAAAGATAAAGGAAACTACTCAAACTTCATGAGAAAGATACAACAAAACACAAATTTCATATATAAAAGAAAATTCATACAACACTAAAAAAAATAAACAACACTTATCTGAAACTCTTTCTCAAAGAAAATCCATTATAGCCTTTCCTAAAAAATGTAGGAAGAAGAAATCTCCCACTTTTCTCCTTCTCCAACACTCTTAGAGAAAGATTCGCACTTAATCTCACCACAAAAACTCTAAAATCCTCAAGAAAACTCACTAAAAGACTCCAAAATGGTGGTGGAATGAAGATGGAAAAGTGTATGGTGTGTAGGAGAGTGAATTGAGGCGAGAAATGGTGAAAAAGGAGAGAGGAGGAGCCCCTTTTCTGATCAATTCTGGCCCCAAATAAAGCCTAGAGTAGGTTCTCCAATAGGTGCCTCCAAAAACTCTTCAAAAAGCGTCTAAATCGTTGAATCTTCTAGAAACAGGGTCTGAACCGACATTGGTGTCATCGGTGCCAGTTTTCCATAATTTAATTCGCTACTTTCTGTTAAACAGCGCCATTGGCGCCCAGTATTGCATTGTCGGCGCTGAACAAAATTTCAACTTCTCCATTTTGATTCCAAATTTCATCATTTTTGCTTGCTTTTTTCTCCAAGTCCTAAAATTCAACAACCTAGAAGAAAACATGAAAAATACCTTCCATTAAAGTGCAATATCACCAAAAATGAGTATAAAATACGGGTCTAAAAATGCATATATTTTTGGTGTATCAAAATCTCTCAAACTTACATGTTACTTGTCCTCAAGTAACTCCTTTACTACTAAAAATATGACTTATGGTAAAGAATTTAATATCTAGATTTCCATATTTTAGTCCACTCAACATAATAGCATAACTTAAGAAAAATTCAAAACAACTCCAATTAATACTAAAGGTATAAGAATATCCAACAATCAAGTCTAAGATTTTCAATTCTCTATTCTTTTCAACAAAAATTGCAAATTGTCATATTAAAGCCACTTAGAGTATACATATGAAAAAGTACTTCATAAAACTTTACTAATAAATATGTTAATAATCAAATATAAGTTTAGAAAATGTAGCCAAGCCTTCTTCTTTAAGTTGATTCAAGTGAAGCCAATTTTGAATTAGGCATCTCCTCAAGCTTCTCCCCACATTATCTTTTTCTTTTCCTTTCTTTTCAGAATCATTTTCAATCTTTTTTCTTTCTCTTTTTTGTATGCTAGGATTACTATATTTGGATAGTCTTTATTGATTTTGAACTTCACTATCCTCTTCTTAAAGTCAAAAACTTTTAAAAATTTTTCACTTAATAATAGCTTAAAAATTTCATAAAGTTTAATTATTTTCTTCTTACATGAATCTTTAAGATTTTTAATACTTCAAAAATATAAATTACTTTACTTTTAAAATAGAAAACATAGTCTTATTCTCTTATACCAAATATCTCACTCTCTAAAATTAACCTTTAATATTGAAAATATTTACTTAAGTTTACTATATATTTAGAAACATAAATATAGTTATCTAATATTATCCCCTAATACCAAAGGTCATGTTAAATTTAAAAATTTTGAAAATATAGTTAAGTAAGGACAAATAATATTAAGTTTCTTTATTTAAAAAGGAATTATTCTTTCCCCCCCCAAACTTAAATTTTTCTTAAGGATTTAGCATGAAGAACTTAAAAATAAAGGGTGAAAGAAAACATTAAATACATAAAGAAAAGACTTACCTGTTGAAGGTTCTGATTTTTGAAACTTAACTCTGAAATATTGCAGGTGCTAATATGAAAAGCTACAAGACTTAAAACAATTTAAATAGCACATAATGCATATAAAATCTGATGAGAAAGAGTTAATTGCAATACATTTAACAAAATACTAACCACTAACAACATAACTAAATTAAATTTCAAATAACAAATAGTTTTAGAATTCCACAGTTCACAACTTAATATCTAAAATAAAAAAGAGTCTCACTATCTAACAACAAACAGTCTCAATAATATAACAAAAACAAACGACAAAAAAATAACGTACAATCAAAAAATAAACTAAAATAAAAAAATCAAACTAACATATCACCAATCATCGTCTTCTTCTTCTTTTTCTTCCACACTCAAATTATGCTGCTAATATGAAGTAATGACAGGGTGAGTAGGAAACTAAACTGAGTGATCACCCTTCATATATTTGACTTATCAAATCATCAGTGTGAAAATTTTTGGCCTCCATGTTTTACATTCTATGATCCATTCTCAAGATATCTCCCTGTTAGATCATCATCTGCTCCAATAGCTCTCGAAGAGTAGGGTCACTAGAAGTAGAAGTCCTTGAAGTAGAAGGAATATCCCTAGTCCTACTTCCAGACCTCCATCCAAAATGAGATTCATATGTATTTGTATTGGTAGGCCCAATAGGTTTTAAAGGCTCAATCATCTCTTCCTCTGGTCTAAAATCAACTCCTGCCTGTTTACAGAGTGTGAAGATCAATGCAGGGTGTGCTAAAGCACCAGTGGTCTCTCCCAAAGCAATAGATCGAGTGTTCATATAAATAATAGAGCCAACATTTATCCTCATCACATGTTGGATACAGAAGTTCAGGATGGCTTTATCCTTTGTAACCTCACTTTGATGATTTGTCAGTATCATTCTTCCATAAATAAGTAGTGTCATGCCTTAGATACTACATTTAACATAGAAAGAGGAAAGTTTACCTTAACACCATTCTTCACCTTCCAAGTTCCTCTTCTATCAGTAAGAAAAGAAATAACCTCATCCAAGGCCTCATTCGTAGCAGAAAATGATCTATACTAACAATTGTACTCATCTTCTAATTGATAAAATTCATTAATATTTCTTGGAGAAAACTCTACTATTTTCTCATGAACAAAAACAAAGTTTTCATAAGTCTCTTTAAAATTGGCATAAAACTCCATCACTACACCAATAATCGCATCGGCAATAAAATAACAAAAATTTTATCACTATTGAGCATTGATAAATCGCTCAACTTCTCCACCCGGATTTTAAATCTGTGATCCGGAATCACTTTTTTATTTTCAAGTCGACTATTGAATCGAGCACTAGCACTGAAGCTGATAAATTTTTGTTCATCATAATCTACTTTTCTTTTTCCTTTGCTCGTTCTTAGTGTCATGGAAAATCTAAGAAAACTTGATAAAAATTTGAATAAATTCTTAAATTTCCAAAAATCACAATGTAAAACGCTTAAAACTTAAATCTACCAAGTAAGAGTTCTTCACCAAAGGATTTTCTCAAAATCTCTCAAAAAATTTCAAAATTTTTGGATCTCGGCAATGTGAGATAAATCCTTGGTGAAAATCAAAAAAAAATTTAGTTCAAAGTGTAGCTCTTACCTAGAGAAGATGAAATCCAAAGTTCCTTTGCCTCAAAATCACCTCAAATCCAAGCAAAATCAAGCCCTAGGTGCAAAAACCGGAGGTTGAAGGTGACTCAAAGGGTGAAAATGGAGTTTTACTATGCAAATCGCAAATTTTAAGGAGTTTTACTATGCAAATCATGCCAGTGCCATCGGTGCTGAAGGACAAAAGATTCCATTTTCTGATTTTCGTAATTTTCAATTTTCTTTCAATTTACTCCAAAGTCTTTTTAGTATTTTTGAACATAAATTTTTATCCAACAATAATTCACAAACAAACATTTTCACAAAAAAACATCAAATTAACTTTTATATATGAAAATACACTTTTACAAATACATTTTTCTAATCACACTTTCACACACAAAACAAACTAAATTATAAATCGGCGTCGAAATCAAGCCACAACACTAAACGCTAACACAAAAATATACACACAATCAAAGTTTAGAATTCTAAAGAAAAGAAAACTAAATCAAATCCACATAATAACATTAAATACATAAGTATTTTAAACTAATAGAGAGTCCAAATTCTTCAATTATTCTGCCTCTTATTCAGTGCTTTCTCCTCCTCTAATATCTCCCATAGACTGGTAATGAACATATAGATTGTAGAAGGGTCGATACGGGAATTGATCAGTCAAATTTTCTTCGATCCATCCTTTTTCCTTGAACATCCGCACTAATGCTACTTCAAATATTCCAGTATGATCAAAATTCTCCGTCATCCTCCAATCTAGGTGATCGAAAAGGTATTTAATATTTTTTATTGCATTCGTTATACTCTAAAATTCTCTTTCAATTTTCTTCATTTTCTTTTCCAAAGCTAGTGAACTTCCAACTATTTGTGGCATTAATGGAGTTGAAGCATGTGATGAATGATCTAAGATAGCATCTAATGCTTCATTTCCATTCCCAACATAACTATCATCAATAGGAATCATGGGCTCCCAAGGTAAAAAAACGTTTTCTCAACTTTCATATGGAACTTGAGATTGACTGCAAAGTAGGAAATTTGTGGAAGGATGCCCAAGTCCATATATTGGTTCATTCATAATAATACCCATAGTAGATTTAAAAATGATATATCCTACATCAATGGGCTTTTCCATTTGAATACAATAGTTTAAAATGACACTTTCTTTGGTGACTCTACTAATCTTTATGCTACGGAGTAATTTTGCAGAAATGAAGAAATGTCACTATTTTGATATTGGATTAAGCAATGAAGCAGAGAAACTAACATATCCCTCATCTCACATTTCCTAAATATCACTTTCATCAATCAGAAAGTTATAGACATCTTGCATCAAATCTCTCATTGGGATAAAATTTGTATAATGATAGATTAGAACGTTTTCTATCATATACAACTCATTAATTTGCGCCAGAGTAAATGGTACAGCCTTACCTCGTACGAAGACACTCCTTGGTGAATTCCATGTAAGTTAGCATAGAATTCCTTCACCACTAGTACAAAAGCTATAGCGATAGTATAGCACAGAACTTCCCATCGTCTTTGTACAATGATTTTATCAATCGGAGAATTTGGATTAATCAATCCATAATTAACAAAGCATCTTTCCTTGATAAGCATCTTCTTTGTAATGACTTTGTCGTATAATCTCTGTGCGTCAAAACTGATCAACTTTCTTATATTAAAAACTCCATACCTGAAAGTATTTCTGGAATTGGAAGCCAAGAAATTCAAAATTAGGAAGTTTCTGGTCGTCTAAGGCAGTTTTTAGGACTTTAGAAACACCTCCCGGCGGTTATTGAGGAGTGAAATCCCGCCAAAAACATCAAAATCACAGGAAACTGCTCGGGACACCATCGGCGCTCCCGATGGCGTTGTCGGCCCCATGGTCTGTCTAGTGGGTGTCGTCGGCGCTAGAAGCTAAATCACATCTTTTCATTTTCTTTTTTGTTGTTCAATTTGATTCCAAATTTTTCTCCAATATCAATATTTGTCTTAATTTATGATATATAAAATTGTGTAGGATTATTATTTCCTAATATATAAAGCACTTATCAAATAAAATAATAATTCATAGATATATATATATTTATATATGGTTTCCTCCCACAAAGCGCTTGGTTTAACGTCGTTAGCTCGACGTAACATTTTTTTAGTTGGGTTGACTTATCATTAAAACTTCTTTAAATTGTGGTATGTGCCCTTCATAATAATGTTTCAATCGATGTATATTAACTTTAAAGATTTGTCCAGTTGTAGGATCTTTAATAACAACAGTTTCATAATGATAGACTTTAATCACTTTAAATAGTCCTAACCATCTAAATTTTAGTTTTCCTGGAAATAATCTCAATCTTTATTATATAATAAAACTTCTTATCTAGGTTCAAACTTCTTTTTAATAATCTTCCAATCATACCATATTTGCATTTTCTCTTTATAGATTTTTGCATTATCATATGCTTCAGTTCTAATCTCCTCAAGTTCATTGAGTTGTCATAATCTTTTCTCACCAGCATTCTTTAAATTAAAATTAAATTCTTTAATAGCCCAAAATGTTTTATGCTCTAATTCTACTGGTAAATGACATGTTTTTTTCAAAAATAAGCCTATATGAGGACAATCTTATAGGAGTCTTATAAGTAGTTCTATATGCCCATAATGTAGTATCTAATCTAGCAGACCAATCCAATTTATAAGGATTTACAGCTTTTTCTAAAATTTATTTAATTTCATGATTTGATATCTCTGCTAGACCGCTAGTCTGAGGATGATAAGCAGTAGAGAATCTATGCATAATATCATATTTCTTATTTAATTTTTCAAATCTATTATTCCTAAAATGAGACCCTTCATCTATAATAAATACTCTCGGCATTACATATCTTGTAAAAATATTTTTAATTAAAAATTTAAAAACACTCCGAGTATCACATCTAGGTACAACAATAGCTTCAATCCATTTGGACATATAATCATTGAGCATCACATTTAGGTACAACAACAGCTTCAATCCATTTGGACATATAATCAACAACAAGCTCTAAGCATCACATCTAGGTACAACAATAGCTTCAATCCATTTGGACATATAATCAACAACAAGTAATATATATAAGTTTCCAAATACAACAGCTTCAATCCATTTAGACATATAATCAACAACAAGTAATATATATAAGTTTCCAAATGAAGGATTCAATCCATTTGGACATATAATCAACAACAAGTAATATATATAAATTCTCAAATGAAGGCAAAAAATCTAATCACCACACATCAAAAATTTCAACTTCTAATGTGTAATTTAGAGACATTTTATTTCTTCTAGAAATATTTCCTACTCGCTGACATCGATCACAAGTTTTAATATATTTATTAACATCTCTAAAAAGAGTAGGCCAATAAAATCCAGCTTGCAAAATCTTATATGCAGTATTTGTTCCAAAATGTCCTCCAAATTCAGAATCATGCATCTTTCATTTATCTGTTGAGTTTCTTCATAAGGCACACACCTTCTAATAATTAGATCTTTACATTGTTTATACGCATATGGGTCATCCCAAAATAGAATTTTGAATCATAAATAAATTTCTTTAATTGTTGATTTTTAATATCAGGTGGTAGAATATCACTTATAATATAATTTACTATATTAGCATACCACGGTACATTCATTTCATCAATACTATATAATTATTCATCAGGGAAATTTTCTAAAATTTCATTTGTAAAATTAGTTAATATTTCTTTTTCAAGTCTAGAAAAATGATTAGTTATTTGATTATCATTTCCTTTTCTATCAAATACGGTAAAATCAAACTCTTGCAATAGATGTATCCATCTAATTAATCTTGGTTTAGCATCCTTCTTTTGCATCAAGTATTTAATATCAGAATGATTTGTATGCACTATACATTTAGTTCCAATTAAGTAAGGTTTAAATTTATCAAAGGCATAAACAATAGATAATAACTCTCTTTCAGTAGTAGTGTAATTGATTTGAGCATCATTTAGAGTTTTACTAGCATAATATATTACTTTAAAAACTTTGTTGTGCCTTTGTCCTAAAACATCCTCAATAGCATAATCACTCGCATCGCACATTATTTTGAATGGTTTTTCTCAGTCAGGTGGAACTATTATAGGTGCAGTGATTAATTTTTATTTCAATAATTCAAATGCTTTTATGCATTCCACGTTAAAATCAAATTTTGTATCTTTTTTCTAAATGTTGGCATAATTGGTTAGTTATTTTTGAAAAAAAATTTATGTAGCGCCTGTAGAATTCAGCATGTCCTAGAAAGCTTATTACCCCTCTAACATTAATAGGAGGTGGTTATTTTTCAATAAATTGAATTTTTGCAAGATCTACTTCCATGTCATTTTCAAAAATTTTATGCCCAAGTACAATACCTCCTGCAACCATAAATTGACATTTTTCCCAATTTAGTATTAGGTTGATTCTTTCATATACTTCCAAAAATTTTTCTAAATTATTTAAAAATAATTCAAATAAAGTTCTGAATACCAAAAAATCATCCATAAACACTTTCATTCCATGTTTAGTAAAATTGCTAAAAAATGACATCATACATCCTTAAAATGTTGCAGGTGCATTGCATAGTCCAAAAGACATTCTACGGAAAGCAAATGTTCCATAAGAGCTTGTAAATGTTGTCTTCTCTTGATCCTCTAGAGTAATTGGAATTTGGTGATAACCGGTATATCCATCTAAAAAGTAATAATATTTATTTCCAGCCAATCTATCCAACATTTGGTCTAGAAAGGGTAAAGGAAAGTGATCTTTTCTATTGGTCATATTTAATTTTCTATAGTCAATACAAATTCGTCAACCAGTAACTTGTCATATTGAAATTAATTCATTTATCTCATTTACTTCAACGATCACTCCTCCTTTCTTCAGAACACAGTGAATTGGACTTACCCAAGCATTGTCTGAAATAGGATATATAATTCTAACCTCTAGCCATTTTGAAATTTCTTTTTTTAACAATCTCTTTCATTATTGGGTTTAATCTCTTTAGTTTTGTATTGTTCATTTAATAGAATTCTGTGCATACAAATTGAAGGACTAATTTCTTTAATATCTGCAAAAGTCCATCCAAAAGCCTTTTTATATCTTTTCAACATCTCTATTAATTTTTGTTCTTGAATTTTAATTAATTTAGAAGATACAATAACAGACAATATAGATGACTCTCCTAAAAACACATTTTTTAAATGGGCAGGTAATATTTTTAATTCATGTTCAGGTGGTTTAATACTTAAAGGAATAAGATTTTTATTATCATTTTTCAACAAATCTAACATTTCAAATTTGTCCTAGATATAATCCAAATCTTTTTCTTTTATTCATCCTTATTTTCAAAAAAATTCTTCTTACTTTAATTTGTCTTCAAAATCATTTTTAAATTGCTCATTACTCAGATAATCAGTAACTTCCATCCTAAAACATTCATTATATTTTTCTATTGCTAGATATTTCATAGCTTTTGTAATATTAAATGTTACTTCTTGATCATTAACTCTCATTATTAATCCTCTTGTTTGCACATCTATCACAACTCTTCCTGTTGCAAGAAATGGTCTCCCCAAAATAATAGGAATTTCTTTATCTTCCTCCATATCCAATACTATAAAGTCTACAGGAGAAAATAAATTTATACATTTTTACTAATACATCTTCTATAAGTCCTTTTGGATAAGTTATTGATTGATCAACTAACTGAAGAGTTACAGTAGAAGGGGAAATCTCTCACAAATATAAATATTTAAAAATCGATAAAGGCATAAGATTGATACTCGCTCGTAAATCACATAAGGCTTTTCCAAAAAACTTTTCACAATAGCACAAGGTATAGTAAAACTACCAGGATCTTTTAATTTTTCAAAAAGCTTTTTTTTGAATAATAGCGCTACACTCTTCACTGAGTGCAACGGTCTCGTGATCTGTAAACTTCCTTTGCTTATATAGTATATCCTTCATAAATTTCACATAACTTGACATTTGTTCCAAAGCTTCAAAAAAAGGAATGTTTATCGTTAATTTCTTATGGATTTCCAAAAATTCTGTAAATTTTTTATCTTTATTCTTCTGCTTCAGTCTTTGAGGAAAAGAAGGTAATGATTTTTCTAAGGGAACTTGTGTTTGTTCATTTTCATTTTGGTCACTTTCCATTTCTTCCTTCTCTTCATCAACTTCAGTTTCTCTTTGGATCCTTATTTCAACTTCTTTTCTACTTCTTAATTGAATAGTTTTAAGTTGCTCCTTATTTTGATCTTTTGGATTAACTTCCACAGTACTCGGAAGAATTCCTGAAGGTCTGTTACTAAGNATGGGCAGCGATGCAAGCAATTCCTGCTGATTTCAAGAAATCACATATGAATATAAGTACATATGTCGATTGGGAATTAGATCACACAACATAAAACGTTTC
Source organism: Phalaenopsis hybrid cultivar (assembly GCA_002079205.1). Taxonomy (NCBI): domain Eukaryota; kingdom Viridiplantae; phylum Streptophyta; class Magnoliopsida; order Asparagales; family Orchidaceae; genus Phalaenopsis; species Phalaenopsis hybrid cultivar. The sequence continues at coordinate 755,687 of JXCR01146330.1, forward strand.
GAACTTTAAGTTATGTACCTGACTATACTGAGCCGACATTGAAAATTGGCTTGGATTTGATGGGTGAAATGTTTCTTGACTTGAAACAGCTTCTTTATCCTTTTCTGTTAAACAATGTGCCATGTTAGTGAGCTGTAATTCAACGTACATCCAAAACAATAGAAGAATATAACCTAACTAACACTTTGTTTATTTTTCAATCTTAATTTTTGATCGGTTATTCTTCTCCCAAAAGCCTTTTAATCTAGCATTAGAAACGCCTTTTAGCCGCATCTTTGTTGGGTCCTTCAAATTGTGTGGTTTATTCGACGTCTTTTTCTTCTTTGACATTGGCATTTCCCGAGGGTTTTTCCCATTCATTATGGCTTCAGATTCGAGTGTTAGTTTCCTTAATGTTTCCAGCATGTTTTTTTCAGCAAGTTCATTACCTTGAGTTAATATGCTGATCCGGTATGCAAATTTATGAACGTGCGTACGATATATGAGACCACTCGAACAAGTTGCTGAAGTTTGAGAATCTTTCAAATGTTTATAACCATAGTTGTTATATATATCCCTCTTTGCATGAACCGACCACCGCAGTAAAATATATTTATCAGGGATCTTTGTTATATTCTCATGGTTAAGCACTCTTAGAGTGTGAGCACATAATATTCCCATCATTTCAAATTTTTTACAACTGCATGTAATCTCAGAATTACCTTTATCGACCTTAACAATCCACGGTCTGACTGTGTGCTCATTATCTAAGTTTCTAACATAAAATTTTGAATTTGAAGTGTCTGAGCACTCCACAGCAAGACCACACATACCATGTAACAACTCTGCTTCAAACATTGAATATAGCTTCCTCGTATAAACTAAAGCTCCTTGTCTCAACACAGGACTACTTTTTATAGTGGGGACAATTGCAGATTGTTCAGATTTAAAATCTTCATCCCTCTCATTCCTTCTCCAAGCTTTCATGACATTTTCAAGACCCAAGAAACTCTCAATGAGGGTGCTTGTTGGCTTAGAGGCATTATGACAAATGTTATTCGTCGACTCAATCCCTTGTGTTGAAAGGATCCCCATCCCAAATATGTCCTTGTTGAAAGTTGTTGACCACTTATGTCTGTACAAGCTAATCAACCAAGCATGCTCATATAGATTTCCTAACGCAATCATTGTATGCCAAGTTTCTTCAAACTCCTCCTCAGAGTTACACCTAGCCATGCATTTATAAAAAAGCTCATTGAATTTCTTGGTGCTTACACCACAATGTAGTTTTGAAGATTATTTCTTGTAAATATGCCATTGGCATAATCTATGTCTTGTGTGTGGAAGGCACTCTTCGATGGCTTTGGCCATTGCTTGATCTTGATTAGTGAATATTGTCATCGGGTGCTTGTTGTTCATAATCCGAATAAATGATTTTAATAGCCACCTGAATGATTCAATTGTTTTGTCTGACAAAAAGCCAACCCCAAATAGAACGTTCTGCCAGTGGTGGTTCACACCAACAATAGGAGCACAACTTAAATTATATTTATTTAATCTATAACTTGTGTCAAAAATTATGACATCCCCAAAGCAATCATAATCAAGTCTGGATATCCCATCACTCCAAAAGAAATTTAATAAACCATCAGACTCATCAATCTGGACGTCCCATGCAAACATTATATCCTCTGGTTGCCTCTCAGTGAACAATCTAAGTAGAGAATTAGCGTCCCTATTTTCAATTATACTCTTTCTCTCTCTTTGTATGAAATTATAAGCATCCCTCTTCGTGCAATCAAGATTTTCAACACCGCCAAATTCTGTAGCTAGAAAACTAAAGGCATCGCTTGTTCTGATCCCTGATTTTGTCATCGATCTGAGCACTTGTGCACTGACATCACCCATTTTTCTGCTAGAACGCAATAGATGTTTGTCACCGTCTGCCGCCAAAGGATGGTTATGAGTTTCTATAAATTTCTTAACCGACCAGTTACCATCTACATCGACGACATATCGGATCATGACTGGACAACCAGTCCTTGTGTCCCCTCTTCTATACTTCACCGCCACATTGTTATTCAAATCTTTCTTAAAACCAGCCTTGCCACAAATGAAATCCTTTGTCTTAATCATTTTTGAATTAGGCCAAAAACCAACATGGTCCTTTCGCACAGTGAATCCAATATGGTGTGCATATACACAATAATTTTCGTAGGCTTCCTTCTCATTATGAACCGTCGCGCGAAGCAAACTATCCACATTTGGATCAATGCACACAGTCAAAGGCTCGGGGAGCTGCAAATTTCAAACATTCCACCATTAGATTGACAAAAGAACACTTCAACGTAACCAATTAGTAAATACAATCATGCTGGTACGAAATTATAAATCAATAACAACATAATACATAATACAATCATAATACCACAATAATAATATTATAATAACACAAAAGTATACTTCAAAAACAAAAATACAAAAATACTAGCATAATAAAACAATGATAATACCAAAATAACACTTTAACATAACACTGTTAAAAACACTAATTAGATATAACAATAAATAACACCATCATATGTAATACAACCATAATACTACAGTAATAATACCATAATAACACACACACTCTCTTAAAAGCCAATAATTCATCAATACTACCATAATACAATCATAATAACACCATAATAAACCCATGATAAAACCTAAATAAGACCCAAATGATATAAAAAAAAATATCAACCACAATAATACTAGAAAGATAATACCATTACGACAACTTACACACAATGATAATACTTACAAATTAACTTAGCAATCAAATAATATAGTAATCAAACCATCCGAGCCCAACAATACTATCATTTGAAAGCCATTAATCGCAGCACACAAAACATAAGAAAGAACTCTACCTGAGGAATACTTCCGGACGCAACTAATGATCCAAGCTGATCACTATCATTCTCAGACTCCATCAACATTTCTTGGTCGAATGAGAAATCCATTTAATGTGGTCTCGGCACGGAATAAGAACTCTGCCCTATTCGTCGAATACTAACAGACGAGCTCTGCCCTACTCGTCGACTACTAACAGACGAGAAAATAAAAAAAATCTACATCCATAAGACACTAATAATCTTTGGCGGGATCGAAAATGTCCAAATGCTAGATTTGGCGGGATTCCACAAGCACAAATATATGTTTTTTCCGGTTATTGGGCGAAGTTCGGGTCGGGTCACGCATTCTGTTTATTTCTCTTCACTGAGGGCCCACCATTACACATGTTAATTTTCCATTCGCTACCGCATGCAGAGAACATGCGGTCGTCAGACCTAATAATTTTTCCTCTTAAAGAGAGAAACCACAGAAGTACATTCACTCCACTAGTCTTCCGCAGCTTGGATGGGAGAAGCCACGAAAAGAAGAATGAGTGGATCAAAGCAGATCTTCTCCTCTCCCTCAGCGTTCCTTCTCTGAACTTTTTTCTCTTTTTTCTTTTTTAATTTTCCTAGAGAAGAAAAAGTGGACTTGCAGGTCATTTATGCAAATATGCAATGGCTCCACACTGCAGAAAATCAGACAGCAGAGAAGCGAAGAATCTCAATAATTCGTTTGACCAATCACAACTCGCGAGTCATAGGGAAGAAGAGATGCACCGAAGAATGGAGCTGTCGTGAAGGCTATTTCTTTCGCTCATCGGATTGACATTTATTGTTGTCATGGCTGTTGTTCTCCTCTGTTTCACCTCTATCTGGAAGCCTGACCAATCGGTAGTTCTTAAACCTTACTACAGGTTTTCGATTTGCTGCATAAGCCTTGGTATATCATAGAATTGATTGCAGCAGAAAGTTTTGCCTTTTGATTTATAAAAGCTAGGAATTTTGTAAGATTTGAGTGGTATGAATGTAAAAGGCAAATTTTAAGTGTTAGATATGTAAATTCATAGGAATTGAGTGGTATTTATGTAAACTTTTTGCTCAATTCTGAATTGATGTTATGTTGCTTTGGCTTCAGAGATGCATTAATACACCTAAAATATATATTATTTTTAGACATATTTTTATACCTAATTTTAAGATATTGCGCTTTAATGAAAGATATTTGTGTGTTTTTCTTTCAGGTACAAGTAAAAAGTTGAAAAATACTAAAAGGAGCGAAAAAGGATCAAATTTGGAGCAAAAATGTGAAATTTTTGCAAAAATATTTTGGCGCCTAAGCGCCGGTGAAATAGAGAAGGCCGCGCCCAAGCTCTAGAGGCCCCGCGCTTAAGTGTCGGAGGCAGTTATTTGACGGTTTTCTTCATTTGGCTAAATTTTAAAGAGACATTTGAGGCACCTATGAATAAAAATATTGTTAAAAGACTTGTGAAAGGAGGCATCCCTTGGAGAATACATCGAATTTGGACACATTTTGAAGAATTTTCAAGACACCTCTTGGGAAATTTATAAAAGAAGGAAGTTGAGACATTTTAGATGGGTGCTTGAAGAGGGAGAGAGTGCTGAGTCATGAGAAGATTGTGGAGAATCTTGTGGAGAGATTCAGGCACCACAAATTTTACTTTATCCATTTTTATTTTTAGTTTTATTGTAAGAGTCAAGAGTGTTGTAAAAGAGAAGAGATTCAATGGAACTTTAAGAGTTTAGTGGAGGATTTGAGATAAATTTTTATCTTTATTTTTAAACTACTTTTGGTTTTAATTGAGACTTCTTGTTAGTTTGACAATGATTTCTACTTTTTTACTAAAATGTGGTTTTATTTTCTTCATAGATTCTGAGTAATTTTATTTATCTTTCTCTGAAAAATGATAAGTAATTAATGTATTGGATGAAAGTTGTGGAGAATATTAATCTTTAATGTTGGAAGAAGTTGTGATGATTTAATTTCATGCACTCCATTTACTTCTTGATTTGGCATATCTAAATGTTAAAATTTGTTGTGAGAACATGTAAGAACCGAGATGGTATTGTCTCAGTCATCAATTGGAAAAAATCACATGAGGTTGCACGAATGAGAATGTAATTCATATGATTTAGTACAAATAAATAAGAAAATAAACTTTGAAGGGTGAGAGTTAGAGGACTCTAATGTGATAGGTTAAAGCCCCCAACTTGGTTTATTGTTTTAGGTTCTGATATAGATATTAGCCCTTAGGCAAAGGGAATCGAGGGAACTCTAGAGTGAGAGCTAGTATCTTCCCTGCCTAGCCGGTCTTCAGAACTATTCAAACTTTAAATTAACCAATGTTCTTTATAGCATCTCCAGTAAGGGTAAATAATAGTATTGCTCCTATTTGGCACAACACAATTTACATACTTTCACAATAGAATTCATATACTTATTACTGATTCATGAAAAGGAGAAAGATACTTTCATATTCTGTGATTTTCTTTTATATAAACTAAATTTATTTAGAAGTTGCTACTATTTTGTCAAAATATCAAAAATACCAAAAAGAATTGAATTTTAATTGCTATCAAATTATCTATAGTTTAAGTAATTGTCTTTTTGAAATAGAAGTTTGCTGTTTGAAAGTGCATATTGCCAATTTTCTCGTAGGATCGATATTCGGGGCTTAATCAAAAATTCATATATTACTTGATAACGATATGTATACTTGTGTTGTATCCCAATATATATATATATATA
>JXCR01146330.1:761374-784104 GCA_002079205.1 Phalaenopsis hybrid cultivar
TATATATATATATATATATATATTAAAGAGTTAAATTCTTATTTTCTTCATGATCAAGTTTTTGATATTGTTGTAAAGTAAGGAAATATAAGTGAAAATATAATTGCATACATTGTTATACTGTTGCATATAAACAGTCGGGATCTTGCATCACGTGCATTTGCTTCTGGGAATTTTACAGGTAAGCTCTGTTGTTTTATGAAGATATTACTATTGTTTGTATGAGTTTGATTGATATCTACTTTTGGTATTACTTTATTAATATATGTTGAGAAGTTTTGCACAAACTTAATATGCATAAAGAGATACTCAATTGAAATTTTCTTAAACCTATGCAAATGCATTTTACGTGGTATATATATACAATATATATTGTTAAACATCATGGTGGTGCATTTCTCTTTTGTTTTGTTGTTATAAGGTGAATCCAAATCCCACTGAGTTTATTTATGTTCTTATTGATAATGAGGTTATCCATAAAGTATAGTCAATGTGATGTGCTTTGTAAGTTCTCTAGAGGTGTCACTCTTCTATTGGAAGCGATTCTCATAGTTATGTTAATGACATTTTAAATGAAAGTTTCAGCACAGGCATAAAGTTTGTTGTAGCTTATCATCTTGTAATGGTTGTCCATAAATCAACTCTCTCCCTCTCTCCCTCTCTCCCTCTCTCCCTCTCTGACTCTCTCTTTCTCTATAACTACAGAGTTATACACTCTTTCGTAAATTGAAAGCTTTTTGAATATGTTCAAATAATTTGTACCGGAGAATCATTTTGTAAGCTCACCGAGAAATGTAGATTTGGACTATATGCTTTTAAATTACATTGTAGCATAACTTAAAAGGGCATTTGGAATATATGCAAATTTGAAAGCATTTAGAATATGTGCAAATTATTTCATTGCTTTCCTTGCAGTTATTAAAGTTTAGGTGTTAGATATGCAAGCACAAAGGAACTGTGTGGTATGTGTGTAAAAGATTCTTCATTCCTCTCTTCTGCTGAGTGGTATCAGTCTGAATGTATGCAAATTTTCATACAATGGTGTAAGCTCTGCAAAATGGATATACAATGCAGATTTGATGTCCAATCTGGAGTATATCAGTCTGAATGGGTGCTTGATTGTAAATTCCATTGGAATGAAAAGGTTCATGTGTTTCCATCGTTTGAGGTGCATAATAGTAAGGGATTACAAGTATTGGAGGATTGGTTTGATGGAGCAGGTGTAGCAGCATATGATTGTTTCTTTCCTTGCTTAATAGTACAGAATTACAAGTAAACAGAAAAAAAGTTTTTATTTGATGTTTTTGCAAGAATTGAAAACATATTTTTCAAATTTGAATTCGTTTATTCTCTTGTTTTGGGCATTTACATATATGCCACATAATTATTTTGATAGTCACTGTGACGTGAGTTGAATATCTCTAATTATGGATTGTTTTATTGGAACTTTTTTCTTAAAAGTATCAAATTCATAGATTCTGGGATTGACTAAAAATTGTAGAGGTCTATTTTTTACATTTTTAGCTTGTAAAGTGAATTCCTGCTTCAGTTGTATCATAGATAAGATTGTTATTGTTTTGTTCCAAACAGTTTAACTAAACAGGGCAAAATTGTCTTTTTTTTTTCAGAAATAACTACCTCATAGTTGTTTTCACATAGCTGCAACAAACAACCAACCAGCTTCCCCACAGCAGTTTCCTGGGGCAGCACAACTGCAGCTAAAAAGCTGGAAAAGCTGCAGCTGCGCCAAGCAGAGCCTCGGCTTGTCGGTCCTTTGAGCATGATTGGCTTCGATTCAATAGGACTGATTCGATCAGCTAAGCTTTGTCTATTGGTTGATCTAGTCTAGCACTCGATTCTTGATCCATGGATGAGGAGTTCCTAATGGTAAAGTTAGACAAGACTATCGAGCAAAGGGTAAATCGTTGTAACTTGATACGTAACTTGTTCTTGAAAGAGAAGAGCATGTGGGATGACTATATGACCCTGTTGTTTTATCAATTTTTAATCCCCGTCGAGGAGCTTCATGAGCGTTCATGGGATGATTGATGATATTGAAGAATTGGGTCTATCTTCGGGTCGGATCTACAAGAAGGTAGGTTGTTGTCATCAGCCAACTTTCTTATAGTGGATAGCTCAGATACTTATGTGCTTTATTTTAGTCTAATTGGTTCGAATTCTGGTCAATCGACCATCTTTTTGTTTTTCTTCTAGCTAAGTTGGCCTTCAACTTTTGTTTGGAAGACTACATCAGGTCGGTCTTTAGCTTTGGCTCGAGTAGCTGCATTTAGTTGGATAAGTGGGACTTTTGTTCTCCTATGTGTGGGTTATATTGTCCTTTTTTGAACCGTTTGATCTCAATGACATTAATGCTGGCACATTTTCAATCTCCAGGGTTAGAACATATTTTTTTGAGATTATCTAAAATAATTGAAAAGGTTTTTAATTTTATTATTTGAGAAACTAGGCTGTATGTCNTTCTCTCACTCTCTCCCTCTCTGACTCTCTCTTTCTCTATAGCTACAGAGTTATACACTCTTTTGTAAATTGAAAGCTTTTTTAATATGTGCAAATAATTTGTACTGGAGAATCATTTTGTAAGCTCACCGAGAAATGCAGATTTGGACTATATGATTTTAATTTACACTGTAGCATAACTTAAAAGGGCATTTGGAATATATGCAAATTTGAAAGCATTTGGAATATGTGCAAATTATTTCATTGCTTTCCTTGCAGCTATTAAAGTTTAGGTGTTAGATATGCAAGCACAAAGGAATTGTGTGGTATGTGTGTAAAAGATTCTTCAATCCTCTCTTCTGTTGGGTGGTATGTATGCAAATTTTCATACACGGGTGTAAGCTCTGCAAAATGGATATACAATGCAGATTTGATGTCCAATATGGAGTACATCAGTCTGAACGAGTGCTTGATTGTAAATTCCATTGGAATGAAAAGGTTCATGTGTTTCCATCATTTGAGGTGCATAATAGTAAGGGATTACAAGTATTGGAGGATTGGTTTGATGGAGCAGGTGTAGCAGCATATAGTTGTTTCTTTCCTTGCTTAATAGTACAGGATTACAAGTAAACGAGAAAAAAGTTTTTATTTGATGTTGTTGCAGGAATTGAAAACATATTTATCAAATTTGAATTTGTTTATTCTCTTGTATTGGGCATTTACATACATGACACATAATTATTTTGATAGTCACTGTGACGTGAGCTGAATATCTCTAATTATGGATTGTTTTTATTTGAACTTTTTTCTTAAAAGTATCAAATTCATAGCTTCTGGGATTGGCTAAAAATTGTAGAAGTCTATTTTTTACATTTTCAGCTTGTAAAGTGAATTCCTGCTTCAGTTGTATCATATATACGATTGTTATTGTTCTGTTCCAAATAGTTTAATTAAACAGGGGCAGAATTGTCTTTTTTTCCAAAAATAGCTACCCCATAGCTGTTTTCACACAGCTGCAACAAACAACCAACCAGCTTCCCCACAGCAGCTTCCTGGGGCAGCCCAGCTGCAGCTGCACCAAACAGAGCCTAATTCGGCTTGTCGGTCAGCTGAGCATGATTGGCTTCAAGTCAGTAGGACTGATTCGATCAGCTAGGCTTTGTCTATTGGTTGATCTAGTCTAGCACTCGATCCTTGATCCATGGATGAGGAGTTCCTAATTGTAAAATTAGACAAGACTATCGAGCAAAGGGTAAATCTTTGTAACTTGATACGTAACTCGTTCTTGAACGAGAAGAGCATGTGGGATGACTATATGACCCTGTTGTTTTATCAATTTTTAATCCCCGTCGAGGAGCTTCATNAAGAGAAATCTCTCATTTCTCTCCTTCTACAACACTCTTAGAGAATGATTCACTCTTAATCTCACCATAAAACTCTAAACTCTTAAAGAAAACTCATTAATAGATTCCAAAATGGTGGTGGAATGAAGATGGAAAAGTGTATGGTGTGTAGGAGAATGAATTGAGGCCAGGAATGACAAAAATGGAACGAAGAGGAGCCCCTTTTCTGATCAATTTCGGCCCCAAATAAAGCCTAGAGTCTATTCTCCAACAGGTGCCTCCAAAAACTCTTCAAAAAGCGTCCAAATTTGTCGAATCTTCTAGAAATAGGGTCTGAACCGACATTGGCATCGTCGGCACCAGTGTTTCGGAATTTAATTCGCTGCTCTCTGTCAAACGGCACCGTCGATGCTGAACAAATTTTCAACTTCTCCATTTTGACTCCAAATTTCATTCTTTTTGCATCATTTTTTCTACAAGTCCTAAAATTCAACAACCTGCAAGAAAACATGAAAATTACCTTTCATCAAAGTGCAATTTCACAAAAAATGAGTATAAAATATGGGTCTAAAAATGCATATATTTTTGGTGTATCAAAAATCCACACTCTCTATACCTTCAATGGTATAGATTGTAGGAAAGGAGACATGTGGAGGGAGGAGTGAATATTAATAACTAGAAGTATGTTTTGTCCATCCACCTCTTATCACATAAAATAATTTCCCTATTTATTGGAAAGAGGGTAAATATAGTGAAATTATATTTCTACCTCTATTTTAATGAGGTTGAACATGTTATTCTAGGTATTTTAGATATATGAGTCTATCGATCGTCTGTTCTTCTGCTCGATCGGTTGAGTTAGCACGTTTCGACTCAATAAGGATAGTTTGGTCAGCTTGAATAAGGGCCCGTTTGGGGTGGATTTCTTTGTGTGGCACGACATCACCCCCTAAATCTTCGTCGTTTGAGGCGGCAATTTGATCGCGGCGGCCCCGACGCGCAGCGGAAAGCAGGCTGCGGGATCCTTTCTGCTGTCCGCTTTTACTGGGTACTTTCCTTCTTACTTTGACGCACATGCCCTTTTCCCGATCTTATTCACCCCGCCTTCACATTTTTTGTTCTCCTCTTTCATGTCGATCTTTGACTTCCTTAACGGCAGAGAAGCTGTTGATGCCCTTAAAGAGAAAAACCACGGAAGTACATTCACTCCGCTAGTCTTTCGCAGCTTGGATGGGAGAAGCCACGAAAAGAAGAAAGAGTGGATCAAAGCAGATCTTCTCCTCCCCCTTAGCGTTCCTTTTCTGAACTTTTTTCTCTTTTTTCTTTTTCAATTTTTCTAGAGAAGAAAAAGTGGACTTTCAGGTCATTTATGCAAATATGCAATGGCTCCACACTGCAGAAAATCAGACAGCATAGAAGCAAAGAATCTCAATAATTCGTATGACCAATCTCAACTCGCGAGTCATAGGGAAGAGGAGATGCACCGAAGAATGGAGCTGTCGCGAAGGCTATTTCTTTCGCTCATCGGATCGACATTTATTGTTACCATGGCTGTTGTTCTCCTCCGTTTCACCTCTATCTGGAAGCCTGACCAACTGGTAATTCTTAAACCTTACTACAGGTTTCTGATTTGCTGCATAAGCCTTGGTATATAATAGAATTGATTGCAGCAAAAAGTTTTGTCATTTGATTTATAAAAGCTAGGAATTTTGAAAGATTTGAGTGGTACGAATGTAAAAAAGCAAAATTTAAGTGTTAGATATGTAAATTCATAGGAATTGAGTGGTATTTATGTAAACTTTTTGCTCAATTCTGAATTGATGTTATGTTGCTTTGGCTTCAGAGATGCTTTAAGACACCTAAAATATATAGTATTTTTAGACACATTTTTATACCTAATTTTTAGATATTGCACTTTAAAGAAAGGTATTTGTGTGTTTTTCTATCAGGTACAAGTAAAAAGTTAAAAAATGCTAAAAAGAGCGAACAAGGATCAAATTTGGAGTAAAAATGTAAAATTTGTGCAAAAGTATTTTGGCGTCTAAGCGTCGGTGAAACAGAGAATGACGCGCCTAAGCGCCAGAAGCCCCGCGCTTAAGTGTCAGAGGTAGTTATTTGACAGTTTTCTTCATTTGGCCAAATTTTGAAGAGACATTTGAGGCACTTATTGGCTAAGGAACAAAAATATTGTTAAAGACTTGTGAAAGGAGGCATCCCTTTGAGAATACATCGAATTTGGACAGATTCTGAAGAATTTCTAAGGCACCTCTTGAGAAATTTATAAAAGAAGGAAGTTGAGACAGTTGAGATGTGTGCTTAAAGAGGGAGTGAGTACTGAGTCTTCAGAAGATTGTGGAGAACTTTGTGGAGAGTTTCAGGCACCACAAATTTTACTTTATCCTTTTTTTTATTTTTACTTTTATTGTAAGTGTCAAGAGTGTTGTAAAAGAGAAGAGATTCAAAGGAACTTCAAGAGTTTAGTGGGGGATTTGAGATAAGTTTTTATCTTTGTTTTAAACTACTTATGGTTTTAATCGAGACTTCTTGTTGGTTTGACAATGATCTCTACTTTTAAACTAAAATATGGTTTTATTTTCTCAATGGATTCTGAGTAATTTTCTTTATATTTCTCCTTAAAATGATAAGTAATTAATGTGTTGGATGGAAGTTGTGGAGATATTGATTTAATGTTGGGAGAAGTTATGATAATTTAATTCTATGCACTCTATTTACTTCTTGATTTGGCATATCCAGATGTTGAAAATTATTGTGAGAACATGTAAAAACTGAGTTCGTATTGTCTCAGTCAACAATTTGAAAGAATCACATGAGGTTGTATGAATGAGAATGTAATTCATATGATTTAGTGCAAATAAATTTGGAAATAATCATTGAAGGGTGTAGAGTTAGAAGAATTTAAAGTGACAGGTTAAAACCCCCAACTTGGTTTTAAGAATCACATGAGGTTATATGAATGAGAATGTAGTTCATATGATTGAGTGCAAATAAATAGAGAAATAAACTTTGAAGGGTGTAGAGTTAGAGGACTCTAATGTGACAGGTTAAAGCCCCCGACTTGGTTTATTATTTTAGGTTCTGATACAGATGTTAGCCCCCATGGAGGGAATCGAGGGAACTCTAGAGTAAGTGCTAGTAACTTCCCTGCCTAGCCAGTCTTCAGAACTATTCAAACTTTAAATAAACCAATGTTCTTTATAGCATCTCTAGTAAGGGTAAATAATATTATTGCTCCTATTTGACACAACACAATTTACATGGTTCCACAACATAACTCCTATACTTATTACTGATTCATGAAAAAGAGAAAGATATTTTCATATTCTGTCCTTTTCTTTTACATAAACTCAAGTAATTTAGAAGTTGTTACTGTTTTGTTAAAATATCAAAAATACCGAAAAGATTTGAATTTTAATTACTATCAAATTATCTATAGTTTAAGTACTTGTATTTTTAAAATAAAAGTTTGTTGTTTGAAAGTGCATATTGCCAATTTTCCTGTGAGATCGATATTCGGGGCTTAATCAAAAAGTCNGAGGGTTATAATAATTAGAATAAGGATTGTTATTTCAATTATTTATAGCATTTAAAGTTTCATAAGATGATTGAGTATCAATTATTCCTAGTGAATTTTTCTCTAATATTGGTGGTATTTGAGAATAGTTCACTCCTATTTGATCAATATTTTTAAAATAGCAGAAATTTGAGATACCAAAATAGACATTGTATCAGAGTCATGAATAATAGCTACACTCTTAGGAATTACCCTTTCATAGGGTCATTGAAAATTGTTAGTAGTCATTTCTTCAAGTAAAGAGTATGCTTCATCAAAAGGTTTTGACATTAGTGATCCACCTGCAGCAGCATCTATAATAGATCTAAGTGATCCTACAAATCCATTGTAAAATGTTTGAATTATTAATCAATCTGGTAAAGCATGGTGTGGACATTTTCTAAAAAGATTTTTAAATCTTTCCCGAGCTTCATATATCGATTCCCCTTCAAACTAACAAAAAATGTAATATCATTTCTAAGCTTAGCGGCTTTTTAGGGTGGAAAATATTTAGCCAAGAATTTTGTGATAGTTCTCCCCAATTTTTTTATAGATCCAGGTGCAAATGAATTTAACCAAACTTTAGCTTTATCCCTTAATGAAAAAGGAAAAATTTTAAGCCTAACAGCATCATTAGACACTCTGTCATATTTAAAAGTAGCACAAATTTCAAGAAAACTAGCAAGATGTAAGGTCTTTTGTAGGTGTTCCACCAAACTGATTATTTTGTATCATTTAGATAATAACAGGTTTAAGCTTAAATAAATTAGCAACAACATCAGGATTTTGAATAGTCAAGTGAAGTTCATCTGTTGTTGGATTAACATAATCTTTTAAAGGTCTTTGTCGATTTTCATTTATTTGATTATCTAAGTTATTTGTCATTTCATTTAAATTTTTTATTTCTTTTTGCTGTTTTCAAATTTTTCTAATAGTACGCTCTAATTCTGAATTGTAAGGTACTAAACCTTTAGATCCATTATTTCGCATAAACAAATGTATTAAGCAAAGAAAAATTTCTTAAAAATACTCTTCAATAAAAATATATTTCTTTTTGGATTTTTTATTTTTTAATTTTTTTTATAGTTATATAATCTCTAAATTTCCTAATTTACCAAATCTATTTAATTTACCGTTACCTTCCCCGGCAACGGCGCAAAAAACTTGATCCCGAGAATATAGTTGTGCAAAATAGACAAAGTTGACTCCGTTGTGCAACGGTGCCAAGAGCTTGATGCAATCTCTTATAAATAAGAAATTTAAGCAATTAATATTGGGATTCTACGCAAGTATACGTATCATTATCAAGCAATAAAGGACTTTCTATTTAAGCCCCAAATATCGATCCCACGGGGAAGGTTTAAATTTGAAATGATAAATTAACTACGAAATTCACAGAAAGTAAAACAAAATTACTGTCACTAATTTCGAATGTTGAGATATTATCAGAACTAAATTATTTAACTACTAGCAAAACTTAAGTGCAAAGTTTAAACAATTACTACTAAACTATTAAACTATCTTTATGTGATGAAAATTTCTTATGTGAAAAGGCATCTTTCCTAATACAATGAGATTTTGTAAAACGAGATGAGATAAATGATTTTAATATGTATTGTGCCAAATAGAAGCAGTTTTAATTCTCTATCATTATATAGTGTTGTAGAAAATCATTGGCTAATCCCAGGTTTAGTCCCTAAATCCATGGCTAGGCTAGGAGGATATTGGCTCCCACTCTAGATCTCTCAATTTCCTTCACCTGAAGGCTAACTCTTGCTTTAGTTTTTAAACATTAAGACCGAATTGGGGATTTTAGTCTGTCACCCTAAAATCTCCAATTCTACACCCAACAATATATATTTTCCTATTTATTTGCACTTAATTTCATGAACAAAATTCTCCTTCATGGACTAAAATGTGATTCTCACTCTGTTGTAGAACTCATACTCCATTTCTTGGATCATATCTTTCACAACAAATTTTAACAATTCAATTGGCTAGATCGAAAAGTAAATTAAGTTTGGAGTTAAAAAATCATCACAATTTATTGTATATTTTAACATTGGCACTTCCATATTATCTCTTCATTTCACCATATCTCAGAGTAGGGAGAAAGATAAATGATACAACTCAGACTTCATGAGAAAGATATAACAAAACACAAATTTCATATATAAAAGAAAGTTCATGCAACACTAAAAAAACAACACTTATCTGAAACTCTTTCTCAAAGCAAATCCCTTGTAGCCTTTCCTAGGAAATATAGGAAGAAGAAATCTCTCACTTTTCTCCTTCTACAACACTCTTAGAGAAAGATTCACACTTAATCTTACCACAAAACTCTAAACTCTTAAAGAAAACTCATTAATAGACTCCAAAATGGTGGTGGAATGAAGATGGAAAAGTGTATGGTGTGTAGGAGAATGAATTAATGGCGAGGAATGGCGAAAATGGAGCGAAGAGGAGCCCCTTTTCTGATCAATTTTGGCCCCAAATAAAGCCTAGAGTCTTTTCTCCAATAGGTGCCTTCAAAAACTCTTCAAAAAGCGTCCAAATTTGTCGAATCTTCTAGAAATATGGTCTGAACCGACATTGGCGCCGTCAGCGCCAGTTTGTTGGAATTTAATTCGCTGCTCTCTATAAAACGACACCGTCGGTGCTGAACAAATTTTCAACTTCTCCATTTTGACTCCAAATTTCATCATTTTTGCTTTATTTTTTCTACAAGTCCTAAAATTCAATAACTTGCAATAAAACATGAAAATTACCTTTCATGCAATTTCACCAAAAATGAGTATAAAATATATGTCTAAAAATGCATATATTTTTTGTGTATCAAAAATCCACACTCTCTGTACCTTCCATGGAATAGACTGTAGGAAAGGAGATATGTAGAGGGAGGAGTGAATATTAATAATTAGAAGTATGTTTTTTCCATCCACCTCTTGCCTCATAAAATAATTTCCCTATTTATTGGAAAGAGGGTAAATATAGTGAAATTATATTTCTACCCCTGTTTTAATGAGGTTGAACATGTTATTTTAGGTATTTTACATATATGATTCTATCGGTCATCTGTTCTTCTGCTCAACCGGCTGAGTTAGCACATCTTCGGCTCAATAAGGATAGTTTGGTCAGCTTGAATAAGGGTCTGTTTGGGGTGGATTTATTTGCGTGGCACGACATCACCCCGCAAATCTCCGCCGTTTGAGGCAGCGATTTAATCACGGCGGCCCCGACGCGCAGCGGAACGCGGGCTGCGGGATCCTTCCTGCGGTCCGCTTTGACTGTGTGCTTTCCTTCTTACTTTGACGCACATGCCCTTCTCCCAATCTTATTCACCCCGCCTTCACATTTTTTGTTCTCCTCTTTCACGTCGATCTTTAACTTCCTTGACGGCAGAGAAGTTGCTGCTGCCCTTAAAGAGAGAAACCACGGAAGTACATTCACTTCGCTAGTCTTCCGCCGCTTGGATGGGAGAAGCCACGAAAAGAATAAAGAGTGGATCAAAGCAGATCTTCTGCTCCCCCTCAGCGTTCCTTTTCTGAACTTTTTTCTCTTTTTTCTTTTTTAATTTTCCTAGAGAAGAAGAAGTGGACTTGCATGTCATTTATGCAAATATGCAATGGCTCCACACTGCAGAAAATCAGACAGTAGAGAAGCCAAGAATCTCAATAATTCGTATAACCAATCGCAACTCGCGAGTCATAAGGAAGAGGAGATGCACCGAAGAATGGAGCTGTCGCGAAGGCTATTTCTTTCGCTCATCGGATCGACATTTATTGTTGTCATGGTTGTTGTTCTCCTCTGTTTCACCTCTATCTGGAAGCCTGACCAACCGGTAATTCTTAAACCTTACTACAGGTTTCTGATTTGCTGCATAAGCCTTGGTATATAATAGAATTGATTGCAGCAGAAAGTTTTGTCATTTGATTTATAAAAGCTAGGAATTTTGAAAGATTTGAGTGGTATGAATGTAAAAGGCAAAATTTAAGTGTTAGATATGTAAATTCATAGGAATTGAGTGGTATTTATGTAAACTTTTTGCTCAATTCTGAATTGATGTTATGTTGCTTTGGCTTCAGGATGCATTAATACACCTAAAACATATAGTATTTTTAGACACATTTTTATACATAATTTTCAGATATTGCGCTTTAATGAAAGATATTTGTGTGTTTTTCTTTCAGGTACAAGTAAAAAGTTAAAAATTGTTAAAAAGAGCAAAAAAGGCTCAAATTTGGAGCAAAATGTGAAATTTGTGCAAAAGTGTTTTGGTGCCTAAGCACCGGTGAAACAAAGAAGGCCGCACCTAAGCGCCAGAGGCCCCGTGCTTAAGTTCCAGAGGCAGTTATTTGACGGTTTTCTTCATTTGGCCAAATTTTGAAGAGACATTTGAGGCTCCTATTGGCTAAAGAAGATGGTTATAACCACTAGGAACGAAAATATTATTAAAAGACTTGTGAAAGGAGGTATCCCTTGGAGAATACATCAAATTTGGACACATTTTGAAGAATTTCCAAGGCACCTCTTGGGAAATTTATAAAAGAAGGAAGTTGAGACATTTGAGATGGGTGCTTGAAGAGGGAGAGAGTGTTGAGACTTGAAAAGATTGTTTAGAATCTTGTGGAGAGATTCAGGCACCACAAATTTTACTTTATCCTTTTTTTATTTTTAGTTTTATTGTAAGAGTCAAGAGTGTTGTAAAAGAGAAGAGATTCAAAGGAACTTCAAGAGTTTAGTGGAGGATTTGAGATTAAAGTGTTGTAAAAGAGAAGAGATTCAAAGGAACTTCAAGAGTTTGGTGGAGGATTTGAGATAAGTTTTTATCTTTTTTTTTAACTACTTTTGGTTTTAATCGAGACTTCTTGTTGGTTTGACAATGATTTCTACTTTTAAACTGAAGTGTATTAAACTACTTTTAGTTTTAATCAAGACTTCTTGTTGGTTTGACAATGATTTCTACTTTCTAAACTACTTTTGGTTTTAATCGAGACTTCTTGTTGGTTTGACAATGATTTCTACTTTTAAATTAAATATTTTAATCGAGACTTCTTGTTGGTTTGACAATGATTTCTACTTTTATACTAAAATGTGCTTTTATTTTCTCCATAGATTCTGAGTAATTTTTTTTATCTTTCTCCTTAAAATGATAATTAATTACTGTGTTGGATAGAAGTTGTGGAGAGTATTAATCTTTAATGTTTGAAGAAGTTGTGATGATTTAATTCCATGCACTCCATTTACTTCTTGATTTGGCATATCCAGATGTTAAAATTTGTTGTGAGAACATGTAAGAACCGAGTTAGTATTGTCTCAGTCAACAATTGGAAAGAATCACATGAGGTTGTATGAATGAGAATGTAATTCATATGATTTAGTGCAAATAAATAGGGAAATAAACTTTAAAGGGTGTAGAGTTAGAGGACTCTAATGTGACAGGTTAAAGCCCCCAACTTGGTTTATTGTTTTAGGTTCTGATACAGATGTTAGCCCCCAGGTGGAGGGAATCGAGGGAATTCTAGAGTGAGAGCTAGTATCTTCCCTGCCTAGCCGGTGTTAGCCCCCTGGTGGAGGGAATCGAGGGAACTCTAGAGTGAGAGCTAGTATCTTCCCTGCCTAGCCGGTCTTTAGAACTATTCAAAATTTAAATCAACCAATATTCTTTATAGCATCTCTAGTAAGGGTAAATAATATTATTGCTCTTATTTGACACAACACAATTTACATACTTCCACAACAGAATTCCTATACTTATTACTGATTCATGAAAAGGAGAAAAATATTTTCATATTATGTGTTTTTCTTTTACATAAACTCAAGTTATTTAGAAGTTGTTACTCTTTTGTCAAAATATCAAAAATACCAAAAAAATTTAAATTTTAATTACTGTCAAATTATCTATAGTTTAAGTAATCGTCTTTTTGAAATAGAAGTTTGTTTTTTGAAANGTCAAAGTATCAAAAATACCAAAAAGATTTGAATTTTAATTACTATCAAATTATCTATAGTTTAAGTAGTTGTCTTTTTGAAATAGAAGTTTGTTGTTTGAAAGTGCATATTGTCAATTTCCCTGTATGATCGATATTCGAGGTTTAATCAAAAAGTCATATATTGCTCGATAACGATACGTATACTTGCGTTGTATCCCAATATATATATATATATATATATATANGAAGTTTGTTTTTTGAAAGTGCATATTGTCAATTTTCCTTATGGGTTTGATATTCAGGTCTTAATCAAAAAGTCATATATTAATTGATAACGATATGTATACTTGCGTAGTATCTCAATATATATATAAATTAAAGAGTTAAATTCATATTTTTTTCATGATCAAGTTTTTGGTACTGTTGTAAATTAAGGAAATATAAGTGAAAATATAATCGCATACATTGTTATATTGTTGCATACAAACAGTTTCGGGATCAAGTTCTTGGCGTCGTTGTCGGGAAATATTTCAAAAAATGATTGAAAGTAAATTTTTATTTTAGAAAGTCTTATTTAAACTTTTTAAAAGTTATTTTAGGAATATCGAGCAAAGCTGTAACCAGAGCTTCCCTCATCTCCTTTGACAGGATTAGAGCGTCATAGATGCTTAGTCGNCACGTTGCCACATCACTCCTCCACGCCTATGCTTCCTCCGGGCTCTTTGAGTTTGCTCGCCAGGTGTTTGACGAGATGCCTCTTAGAACGGAGGTGACTTGGAGCGCCATTATCTCTTGCTGCGCGAGGTTGGCGCAGCAGCAGCAGCAGGATGGGCTGGTTCTTTTCACCCAGATGATTTTGGCAGGTGTTCGACCAAATGCCGATATTCTCATTGTTGCTCTCTCCTGTTGCGCTGGCCTTGGCTTGCTGACCCAAGGGAAGGCTCTTCATTCCCTTTCCATCCGGTTCCTCACAAATCTCTCTGCTGACGTAGTTTCCACGGCATTAATTAACATGTATGCTCGATGCGGCAGCCTTAATCGCGCGCTCAAGGTGTTCAATGGAATTCCAACTAAAGACTCTTCGACATGGACGGCGATAATTGGTGGTTTAGCGATGCATGGATGCGGGGAGAAAGCGATTGCTTTGTTCGACAGGATGGTGGAAGACAAGGAGCGCCATCTCCAGCCCGATGTTGTCACATTCACTGCCGTCCTCCATGCTTGCAGCCACTCTGGTCTCGTTCAAGCGGGTATAAGACTCTTCAATGAGATGAAGTCAGTGTACGGCATTGAACCCAGGNCGATTGCTTTGTTCGACAGGATGGTGGAAGACAAGGAGCACCATCTCCAGCCTGATGTTGTCACATTCACTGCCGTCCTCCATGCTTGCAGTCACTCTGGTCTCGTTCAAGCGGGTATAAGACTCTTCAATGAGATGAAGTCAGTGTACGGCATTGAACCCAGGATGGAACATTACGGGGCAATGGTCGACATGCTTGGCAGGGCCGGGAGGTTGGAGGAGGCTGAGAGGATAATAGAATCAATGCCGTTTGAACCTAATCGGATTGTGTGGGGAGCTTTGCTTCATGCTTGTTTGGTTCACGGGGAGTTGGCTTACGGGGAGAGGTTGGAGAGAAGGTTTATAGGGTTAGGATTTGGGATTGAGAAGGAAGGAGATGAGGAGTTTGGTGGTGGATTCTTTGTTGGGCTGTCTAATGTTTATGCTGGTGCTTGCAGATGGGAGGAAGTGGGAAGGGTGAGAGAGCAGATGGTGGTGAGAGGAGTGAGGAAAGCGAGTGCATGTAGCTTGTTGGAGGTTGCAGGCAAGGTGCATAGGTTTTTGGTAGGTGATGTTAGTCACCCATTAGCATTT
The DNA here is from genome assembly GCA_002079205.1 of Phalaenopsis hybrid cultivar. Classification (NCBI taxonomy): domain Eukaryota; kingdom Viridiplantae; phylum Streptophyta; class Magnoliopsida; order Asparagales; family Orchidaceae; genus Phalaenopsis; species Phalaenopsis hybrid cultivar. The sequence continues at coordinate 776,552 of JXCR01146330.1, forward strand.
GAGATTTACCAAACGTTACATAGCATAAATGAATATATCATGCTAATTTAAAAGTTAAAATTAGTGGGCAAAATTTTGGAAAGCCCAAAGTTTTAAATTTAATTTAATATGATGAAATGAAAAAAAAAAAAATATTCAAGTTTCGCCATATTTGCACAGCTTTGTTCCTAACTGGTTGTTACATGATAAAACATCGATTGTGGAGTCTGGACTCAGTTTTGCATCTAGACTTCAATAAGGAGGCAACACTCATCAAGCAATGGACCCATCCCTTTTATTAGAAAAAAATTATGAAAAAGCTAAACTTTGGAACAAAACCAGGACCGAACTGCCCTACATATTACAAGAAAACTAAAGCCGAAGCCGCCTATTCAAAAACCCACGTCGAGCCCTCATTGCCATTTATCACTATAGGGTTTCCCATTTCCTTCTTGTTTTGATTTTTGCAATCAACTTCTTGACGTTTTAGGGTTTTCATTAGGACTTGCTACAACATATTTAAGAGATAAGAGCTACAATAAATCCACAACAAACCAATTTTGAAGTTGGAGGGTTCTCAAAATGATGAAAAGAATAAAATGGAATTGAGTTTATCTGTTATTGAAATCATCACACTATTTTATTTTTTTGCTCTTGTTCATTTGTTGTTTAAATCAATGGTATGTTGATATTACAAGCTTTAATTTCTTTCTCAAAATAATTTCACTCCATTGCCACAACACCACCACTCTTTAAATAGTAAATGCCTACAAACATCATAGTCTATTCTCTTTTATATCATAGGAGTGAAAGATTTGGTAGCATTTGTATTAAAAAAACTCTACATCACCCAAGATCATACCAAGAGCAAACCAATAGCACAACAATTCCACCCAATACAACATAAACATCAACAACATTGCACCAACAAAATATTACTTGAATACCACCCAATACCACCATAATACCAATATAACCACATCAGTATTTTAAACAAAGACGCATAAAACCACCCCTTCAATATCTTTTCCCAAAACCCCTAATATCACTGTTGACCTCACTTTTGGTTGAAGTTTAGTTTTTCCTCGTAAGTAGCCTAAGGTCTAGCCATATGACTTTCCTGTTGACTATTCCTAGAAAACTAGAAGAGGAACCCTCACCATTAGAAAATCTAAACTCTTCCTTGCTCAACTTGAAGTTCTACATATTGGGCCTAACCTCTAGCACTTAGTATGTAGGGTCAATATGGGGGAGCTCAAGATGAGTTTCCATTGGACTGTTTGCCCTTAGGGCTGACTTTGGAAGTTAGTATAGAGCTAAGGCACTCACTTTCACTCACTCTCACTCACAATCCCTCACAACCCTAAACCCAAATTTTCCTAACTTTGATCCCTTGATGCTTTGGGAGACTCATGTAGATGGTCCCCTAGGGTTTAGCTAAGACCTGTACATAGATGACCCAAATGGGGTTTCCATTAGTCCATAGCTCATTTTTGGTGGTTATCTCCCCAATTCTACCCAAAAAAACCCAATTTGACCTCACCCCCAAACCTACCCAATTTACCTAAACACCCCGAGATCCCAAATTTGGTTAAAATCCTCAAATTCATCCAAAATACCCAAACTTGTTCAAAACTCATTTCAAACCTTTTGAAAATACCCAAATTACTCAAAACTACCGAAAATTCCAAATTTACCAAAATACTCCCAAAATTGCCAAAATTACAAAAATACTCTTTGCACCGCAAACTTTCCCAAAACCTCCAAAATCACAAAAAATGTTTCCAAAACCAAATTGGACCCCTCAATTTGACCCAATTTCACCAATTTGATCTTTTTGACCAAAACCCCCATCTTGCCTTTAAATGCCCAATTTTCTCAAATTTACCTCAAATGCTCGTCAATTTGGTCCGAATTTCCCCCAATTTCAATCCTAAACTCAAATTCACCTTCCATATGACCAATTAAATCAAATCCAAGCTCAATTCGCCCATGCTTTGAGCCTAATTTTGATCTAGGCCAAACCCTCAATTTTGGCTACATGACTTAATCTCACCAAATTGAACCTCATGACCTACTTCATTGGCCTCAATTTGAATCCTAAACTCTTCATAACAATCCTAAAAATCAAACTTGACATTAAATTCGCTTTGGTGAAGCCTCAATTTCATTTAATTTTAACTTAAGTCCAAAAAAAATCCCAAATTTTCTTTATGTCTCCAAATTTCACCATATTGAATGCCCTAACCCCAAAATTGGCACCTAATTTATGTTGAAAACTCTTCATGACATTCTTATTGACTATTTTCAACAATAAATTTGGACTTAGCCCAAGATTAGCCCAATCTAGACCAAATTCTAGCCCACCATGCCCAAAGTGATCAAATTTCTAAAATCCTTCAAATTGAACCCCCAATCGAACTCAAAATCATTTCAATCCTTCACCAAAAATCTTCATTAGAATCATCTACACAATGCTGATCAATCATTTGGACTCAAAGTAATGGCTAGTCTAACCCAAACCCAACTTTTAGCCATTTGAACCCAAATTGAACCTATACACTAAAATTGGCCTAACGACTCTAAAGTCACAAAATTTGTGACTCCATAGCCACTAAGCTCCTCCTAAGGACCAGACTAAACCACCCCAAATCCACCAAAGCATGTTGTGGACAAATGGATCCCCAAATTAAGGAATTCATTCCCTTTTTTAGTCATTAACCACAAAATCTCCTCCATCATTGATTGTCATAGGGAGTTAATCATCATTAGCCACCCCCTGACCTTCCTGAGCCAAGAGTTGACCACTCCCTGACCGGCCAGCCACCTTGGTGGCCGGAAAATGGCCAAACTGAGAGCCACCAACTTGAATTAAACCAAATCTTAACCCTAGGGGCCAAATCACCAAAATCAAACCTTAGAGCTCCTCAGCCCTCCACTTAAACACCATTTTACACCCATGCCCAGGTCTTGAGCTCCCCTTTTCGACCATGGCTATAAAACCTCACCTTCACAGCCAAGAGAGAGGTGCTTAAATTTTCTCAAGAAGCCCCCTCTAGGTTGCTCCCATAGCCTCTTTGAGACCTCCTCAGTGCAACCCAACCACTTCCTTGCCCTAATTCCCCTTCCTGGAGTTCAATTTGTGAGCTTAAATCCTTGTCGGAGATAGGACATAACTCACCACACCTCTACAGTGCACAAAAATCAAATTAAACTCACTCATACCTTCACCACGATGAAAGAAGACAAAGCCCCATTAAACCCCCCTCACAGAGAGCCTCTACACTAGACTTTGATCAACACCCAAATTCTCCCTTGATCGAATTTGGGTCTAGACCTTTCACCACAACCAGAGGCTCAATCTCTAACCTCCTTGAACCTCCACAAACGTGTCGAGCACCTCTGATTGAAGCTTCCCTTCTCAGAGCAAAGGTATTGAACTTCCCCTCTTCCCGAGCCTATTTTGATTCTTCATTTAATTAGGGTTAGTTTAATGGCATGTTTACCGTATGGATGTGTTCGTCACACTTAGACGAGTCCATAGGATCAAATTCGAGGTCATTTGGTTGAGAAATGAGTGAGATCTTAGGGTTTTAATGTCAACAGTCACGGGTTCACTCTATTTGGGGACGATGATGCGAAGCTGATCGCATGTGTATCAAATGGAGGGCTCCGATCACACCTGATGGGAGCGTGGTTCATAAAGCACAGGCTGAGTCAGCGTCTACGTGGAAGGCGACATCCAACCAGAGCGCTCCATGAGTGTTTTCTGAGCCGTCATATGATTGTGTGGCGCCACGAGTTTAAATTGAAAAATAGGGATTTAAATAATTCAGAAAATGCTCCCTACCTTTCATAACATGGTGTACAAAAATCAAAAAAATAAAATAAAAATATCCTAATGCTTAGTGAATAGAGGAGAACAATGAGAAATGATTTAAAATTTATTTGATGTATATTTTATTTTTAAATAATTAAATATTGATTTGAGTCTTTTAACTCTCCATGCATGTAGACATTTCACCATGGCTTGATATTTTGGAATGTTGTTCCCTCTGCCTTATGGGATATTCTCTGATTTTTCCAAAGTCAGAGAAGGCCTGTAGAAAGAGATCCATATTTTTTTAATTTTGTTTCTATTATTTGAATAAATTAAACATAATAATTAGAATGTTGCTTAGAAAAATCTAAGAAAATTTTTGAAGGTTTATTGTGACCAGAGAACTCTTTGAAAAATATTTCATTATCTAAGTCATTAAAAACACACTTAAATCTTACAAAACCCTAAAACACAAAGAAAAGTAATTTGGGAAAAATAAATATCTAAATGACTTGATTTTTAATTTCTATTGTGATTTAAAGTTCAAAGAACTCCCCGTAAATTTTTCAAAATATTTAAAGCTCATTTGATAACTTAAATTGATTTTCTAAGTTAAATGACATTTTTGACTGTAAATTTATTTTTAATAATTAAAATATAACTAAAAAAATCATAAGAATTGGTTTTGGAAGTTCTCTATGATTAGAGGAATTTTCTAAAAATAAAATTGTAAGTAAAATAAAAAACTTCATTTTTAAAGCCTATTTTAATATTTAAATAATTAAAAATTAATAAAAATCACAAATTTGATAAAATTCATGGATGTTCTAAATTGTTTCTTAAGCACTTTAGAACAATTGTAATAATTTTCCTAATTTTCTAAGTAAAGATATTGAATTTTAAAGCTTAAAATAATTTTTAAAGACGAAAAATGAATTTTTCTTAATCTTTCAATTAAAAAATTCTAATTATTCAAAGAGAAGTTAAAAAAAAAGTTCAATTTCTTTCTCTAGGTTCTTTGATCTTAGAGAAATTTGATAAAAATGTAAAACTTAATTTTCCACATTTAAAATATTTTATAATTAATTAAAACTACATAACTTAAAATAATTTTAATAATTCAAATAAAATTCAAAAAATTATGAAATTCGGCCCAAGTGTTTCTATGATTGAGTTCTAGCTCTAGTAAAAATTTCAATGGATTAGGCTTTTCCTTGGTCAAGTTATGGAATTTTCTTTGAAAAATCTCATTCTTGCATATAAATAAATATATAAATTAAATTAAAATTTGAAAAATCACATTTTTCTCCTCTTATGTCTTAATTGACTCATGATTAAGGTGAGATGAAAATTTCAAAGTTATTTTAATAAAATTTGATGAATTATGAAGTCATAGAGCACTAGGGGCAAAAATGTAATTTTAGAAATTTAGCTTTAATTAACATTTTGGCTTAATTCAAGAAAGGGAAATGGGCAACCTTTGATCTTAATTAGCATTTTTTGGATGATTGAAACACAATGGATTAATTGGTAGAAACCAATCTCACTTTTTCCAATTAAAGGATAAATTTGAAATTTCCTAGGTTATCAAAATTTGGAAGTCTACCAAATTGAATGATCCTAGACTTAGCGGTATAGTTTTGGGTGTTAATAACTCACTAATTTAATACTCATATCTGGTGTTCAAGTGACATTCAAATGTTTTGATGACGAATTATTATCACTTAAAGTTTAATCTCTTTCAAAAATGACTAAGACTTCTATCAAGATCTTAAGGGCTTAGTAGTGACCTAAGCTAAATCAAATTTGATTAAATGAGGATTAGAAAAGTGAATGTAAATAGAATTTGAACACTACAAGCCCAGGTTAAAACCAAAATTGGCTAAGTGTCTTAATAACGCTAACTTGCCCCTTTAAGGGTCTTCACCTGCATAATTCTCGAATTGAAGGATAAATGATAATCACTCTACTCTTAGGGATAATTGAAACATCACTGTTCATTGAACACTAGAAATGTTTACAGGATAGATTATTAGGCAACATAATAAGTTTAAATGAGCTCGAGACTTTTCACCAGGCGGTGAGGGGAAAGCATTGACCTGTCTTTTTCTCCTGACCTGTTGGATACCTCGGAGGTCTACTAAACTTGATATGTTTTGCTTAATAAAATCATCCTTAATCGAACCAATAAAGACTCAACAGGATATAATCTAGGAACCTTATTTTTTTTCCACTTTACATAAAATGCCCTTACATGCATTTTGAGTTTCAGGTGGTGGAACGAGAATACTTGTCAGGTACGCTTTTACAGTTTACAATATCGTCTTTTTCTATACTTTCCACAGTGTAATTTTATGCTTACAAAACTTGCATGCTAAACAACGATGTCACCCTGCATGAAAATCAAAACAGCTAGGATACTCGCAAAACCAAAACCAAAACTAAAATCAGCCAAGATAAAAATCACCTCTACAACATTCAAAATATAACACAACTTAAAATTTAATCACAAACATCACAAAACCACAATTGCAACTAAATTAAGATGTCTCTATCAGATGATCAGGAATATCTCGGAGGAGGTAACCTACGGTTGCTAACGAGGTTTCTCACGGTCTAAATGAAAGTATGGAACTCATTAAGTTGAGTTTAATAAATTTATTTGGACTAAGTGAATCCAATATAAAATAGTGGTACTAAAACGAGGGAACCGTAGGATCCTAACCGGTATCGCTCTACTCAACTTTAACATGCCCCCATAAATTTTTAAAGAACTATAACCATAAGACCACCTAATTTGCCATTATAACCTGATACACTAGAAAACTTAAACTCGCCGAGACGATGAGCTTAGAGTTAGCATGGTGGGCAACACGATCATCTTCAACAGCAAAACTTGTCTTCCCTAGCTTAACCAATTTTCTTCCTTAGAACTAAAACAACAAGTCATAGGACTTCGAGGTTATTTTCTTATGAAACATAAATTCTCACCTCATCTTTAGGCCTTTGTATAGCTCTGTTGTATAATATAAGCCCTAACTCGTCTTAGGATTCTGAGATTGTCGTTTGTCACGACCTAAATCTTCACATCTTCCAAACTATTTTTGTGATCGTTTCACACGAATGTAAGCCCTAACAAATAAAATTGGCAGGATGAAACACTTAAATATTTCTCCTTAAAACCAAAGCCAAATAATATGATAGATAGGGAAGTCACCGAGGTTCTCCTCTGGATCTATGACATCCTCTATTTCTTTTTTCTTTGGATTCTACAATAAATGTTCCAAATTTGAGTCATTCACATTTCACACCTCTTTGTCTGATCTCGTTGAAAAGTCCTATCCTTTTGACCTCTTTGAAGATAATATTTTCCGATTTTTATCAAGAGTTTTCTTAGATGACTTCAGTCATTTAAGATGTAATTAACTATAGGGGCTTGCCCTTATAGGAAGTTTGTATGAACCCAGCTTAATATAAACCCTATTTAATTCTTCATGTTAAATAAATGAATTTATCTGCAAATAAAATGGTTTCACAGACCAAACTGATGTCATATACTTCTTAGTTTATTTTATTGAGCCTCGTCCTCAAATCTTATTTTTATTCTCCGGGATAGATACAGGGTTTGAAGTATAGCACTCTTTCATTTAAACTATGAAAAACATGGGGTTAGTTTGATTTCATATTTTTCTTAAACTTATATATATATATATTAAACACATTTCCGAAGCAGACGACGAGATTTCGATTTCGG
>JXCR01146330.1:784338-805157 GCA_002079205.1 Phalaenopsis hybrid cultivar
AGGGATTTCGATTCCGGCGGCCGACACCTTCTAACAGGCAACTCCTCAACCAAAATAGTGCCAACGACCACCCCAATATTACCTCAATACCGCCCAAAAATCACCAATATCTTCTCTTAAAACTTCCAATGCCGCCCCTTCAGTATATTCTCATAAAACTCCAATATCACATCAATATTTCCTCAATGTCACTCCAATACCACCCCAATGCTCCAATACCACCTTAATACCACATCAATAACACCACAATATCACCCCACTACCACTCTTTAATATCTTCTCCCAAAACTCATAATACCACCACAATAGAACCTTAATACCACCTCTTTAATATCTTCTTCCAAACCCCCAATATCACCTTAATATCACCCCAACATCACTCATTAATATCTTCTCTTAGTACCACCAATATCACCCTAATCCCCTCCCTTATGTATATTCTCTCAAAACCCCAAAGGACCACCCAAATACAACTTCATTACCACCACAATACACGTTATCACTACAACATCACATTTTGAAATCTTGCAATTTCTAAACCATATGTTTGTATGTGCAGTCTTGCGAGTCAAACATTGTGGATAGTGATTCAATTGTTGACAGATTGTTGCATGATTGTGCATAATGAAAATGAAGGGTATGAATTGTATTATGTTTATGCACATCACATTAGATTCACCATTTGAAAGGTCCATTTCTTTTTTCTTTGGCCAAATTCAAGGAATATTAAAACAAAAGACTTCATATGTGGTAAAGTTGGTTTTAAAGTGGAGTCCAACCTCAATAACACGTTTAAATATAAAAGAGTAGACACTATGATTGCTTCTCTAGCCATGATCGATATGACATTATCATTGGCGCCAATTGGAAGATTAATACATTTATGGAAATTCATAATTATTCCTTAGTAGAGCTGGGTGATCAACATCTTCTGAGATCAAGCTAGAGTATTAGTAATATCAAGGAAGATGATGTTAAACTAATGACGGGGGCGGGGATTGGAGCTATCAATGCATTCAACTTTCTTGTTACTAAAGTTTGTGGAGAAATTGAGTTTAATAAAAAGAGATGTATTCAATTTTATTCAAAAGGAGGGAAGATAGAGAATTGAAAATGACGACACCAATTCTTTAGAACAACTATTCACAGGAAGACAAGATGCAGATAGTATGTTTGCATGAGACTTCCAGATTAATGATTTTGATAGGTTGATGAGCTTTCTTTGGAGTTATGACGTGGTGAGAGTCGACCATGGCTGATTTCGGGATTTCATAATTTCTTATACAAGTTAGAGATTAAATAAATATAACTAATTTTCTGCATCGTCGGTATGGGTTAACCATTATTGGCATAATGTCTTTTTTGGAGTTGGGTTTTTATCGAACGAGACAATTGATTCCTTCAAGTGATTATTTTAAACATTTCTTTGTATAATGAATGATAAACATCCATTGACAATATTCACTGAGCCGGATCAAGCAATGACGAGAGCTATAGAAGATGCATTTCTCATACTCGTCATAGATTATGCAGTGGCATATATTTACGAAATTACCTTCAAAGGTACATTGATTCTCTAGCAATAAAAAATAAATGATTTATTTTATACATGTAAGAGTAAATGTGATTTAGAAGAGGAGTTTGAGCAAACTTAGGCTAAGATGCTTGATAGAGGGAATCTACACGACAACATTTGGTTGGGTGAGCTCTAAGACTTTAGATAAAATAAGAAAAAACCTTTAACAAAGATTTATTTAGTCTGGAAATCTTATTCACACAATGGAGTAAGTCCACAAATAATGTATGCCATGGTATCTCCAAACCTATAAACTGTATCACTAATTATTTTTTGGGGCATGAAAGTCTCATGCCAACATGGAGATGAAATGAGAAGGATAAAGATTTTAGATGCACTAAATCTACAATTGTACAGGTTGCTAAAAACAACCCTATGTTGAGATAAGTTGATTCCTTCTATTCAAGAAAGATGTACTCATTTTTTGAAGAAGAATTTCTGCATGGATAAGAGGGCTTGCTGTAGAGTTATCTAATCGTAGTTCTTCAGAATATTACAATAAAAATTTGGATAGCAAGGGAACAACAAAATATTGGATTGTTAAATTTGATGAAGTAACACTTGAAACAAGTTGCACCTACAAAACATTAAAATGATAGGTTTATTATGTGCCCACTGCATTAGAGTAATAAGCCATGAAAATCTAACGAAGATTTCATACAAATATTTCCTCTTGTGATGGTCTTAGGTACTAAGAAAGTCTTCTACTTTAGAAATGGTTATAGATCTTTCAAGGAGTTACAGATAAAAAATGGTTTCTCAAGTGGTGTTATTTTTTGAACCCACTTCCACAAATATTCATACTAAATAAGCTCCAAGATTCAAGACAAACAAGATGTTGAACAATACATGTTGGAGACATGGAGAAAATTGTTGAATGATGTTGATTCAATATTAAGTGGAAAATCACCTAAAATCAACAATAAGCCTAGCAAAAAAAATGACAAAAAAGAAAGAATGCAATGTGAATCTAAAGGACCTAACAAAGATGAGGCTAAAGGGTGTGTCTAATGTCAGTTTAAAAGACATTGAACAAAAAAGAAGAGAATCAAAGGTGAAAATTACAATTGCTACTAATTTCCTGCAATAACACACTCATGATTACCATGATGTTGTTTTAACCTACTGTATATTTATATCACAGAAAAAGAGAAAGAGCCTTTAACATTTGAAGTAGAAAATGTCTTCCCATGTGCTACCCATCTATGTTCTTTAACAAATTGTTTTATGGAGGTATGTTGTTGTCATTTTTTAAAGTGTTTATTCTTTCTTTTTATGTTTGAGTTCCTAATTTAATAATTTTTTGATAATTATTTGACAATAATAGGAAATCTACACATCCTCAAGTGCACTACAACCAATAGGAATATATACTAGTTTATTGATGGATTTCAGTGAATAAAACAAATCTTAGCATGGATGCAAGTTTTGAAATCATGCGTCAGTATGATTTGCTTAATTTATGCCATTTTTATCATGTGTTATCTTTTTCATATTGAGACCATATGTAATAATGCTTAACACTATAGTTTTATACACGCAAAGTTCCTTATTTTGCCACTCGAGATAAAAAATTTTAGCACAATATTTATGTGCACATACATGAGACCCAATTCGTTTGTATTTACACATGTAACACCCTAGTTTTCATTCTTACATTATTAACACTCGCAATTTGGAGCAACTGCATTTGCAACCTTCAAACTCAAGTTCCATTATTTAGACATGTGTAGCTCAATCACTTGCAGAAAATTTAAAAACACGGTTCGCAACATCTATCGGGCATTCCAATTATCAGGACAACTTTATCAGCACTTAACTCCATGAAGTTTCCACCAATCTTGAATACTTTTTTGTAAACATCCCAACATTGAAAAATTTGCTAGGTCAGAGTATTTTCTTGTTGATAAAGAGGTATCTCAAAGTATAGGAATAAATTTTAATTCCTCAAAGCATTTATAACTTCTTTGACCGGGCTTTGACGTATGTAGTCACATGCTCCCCTAACAGCTGAAGGCTTGCACCTACAAGTTAGTATCCTTGTAGTTATATCCCTACATAACAATTAAAAGAATGCAAAATAATCATGAAATCATTATGCTAAAATAGAGAATTGCAAAGTAAATACAACGATTTGTTGGGGTGTGAAAGAGCTGAACATGAGCGAGCTTAAAACTTGTTGGAGTTCGACTTGTTTGATTTTTTTTTTTGTGTTCGGCTCGTGTTTGAAACGACTCATGAATTTTTTGATCGTGTTTGGATTGATTTAAATCTTTTTGTTAAAATTAAGCTCATGTTTGACTAAATTTGAAATAAAAATTTTTTAATTTAATAAAGCATATGATGCAAATTAATTATAAAAATTTAGTTTTTATTTTAAAATTACTATAGCTCAGAGTTGTGATAAGAGTCACTGTAATGAGTAGAAGTAACTATGATAGGGAGAGTTTCATTATTTTTATAGGCTAGGTATTTTTTTAAAAGTCTGCACTTTAGTAAGCCAGTTCAGCAAAGCTTTTAGCCAAGAAGGGAAAAGAAACACCAGTTCTTATGCATTAAAATGTTGACTTGCAGGCACCAAATTTGGGGTGGCATTCTATGGAACACTGTATTGCTTGGTGGAATTTGGGAGTAAATACAAATCATATTAGAAATTTGATACCTTATATAATAATGTGGTTTATTTGGATGGAAAATAACTCCATAAAACATGAAGGCGTGACTGTTAAGGAGGAATGCATAGCTGTTAATATAGTTGCACACATATATAAAATTGTGAATTATGGTAATTTGGAAGCCAACTTTATTGCTGGTGTTAGATTTTTACAAGAGAAATTCCAGGAAATAAATACACATAAGAAGGATGATGGTTTTAGGCAAATCATATGGAGAAAATCATGCAATCCATGGATAAAAGTGAACACAAATGGAAGCTAGTCAAATGGGAAAGTGGGTGCTGAAAGTGTTTTCAGAGATTATGATGGTAAATGTTTATGTTTTTTCTTTCCCCATGCTTGGCTAATTGTGCTCTAGAATAAAAAATCTAGCCTGCCTTATTGACAGTTAAAGCTGCGGTAGGTTTAAAATTGGAATTAATTCATATGGAGTTAGACTCTTTGGAGCTAACCAATATTTTAAAGGGTGTCAAACCCTCCCCTTGGTATGTTGCCTTAAACATCAATCATATCTTTAACCATACTCCCAATTTCAAGGTATTGTAGAGTTTCATACCGAGAGAGCCACCTAATTGGCTTGCAAAAAGGGATGTTAACTCGAATGTGAGCATAATACATGTGCTACTTCTTTAGAGTTTAAGAATCTTGTTACATGGTGACAATATAAACACCCTATATTTAAGGGTGTAATTGTGCAATTTGGAGGGTGGTTGATAAGGATCTGTCAGTTATTATTTTTTACTGAGCAGACTTGTTATTCTCGGCAACACATGGGATAATCCCGACAATGAAGAGAAATCGGAAAGATCCTTTGCTCACAATTTTTTTTTAGTTATATATATAGTTTTTTCTTTTATTATTACTGTGGTGAATATATTTGGCTTTGATTACTTGTGAGGATTGGCTAAAGGATTTCACCATTATCTCTGCAGACTGAATAGTTTCTTCAGACAAGTTCAACAATATGCTTGTTCAATTTATTTTGTGGGGTATACTTGCATATTTTTTTAGAGTTGTTTTAGGTTTTCTGCCTTTTGAAGCTCATATTTGCGCAGAGTTGTACCCAGGTTTGGTGGAACCGTAGGAGTGTGTAACATAGTTCTTCTTTCTCTAGCGGGTTCTACCAACCATAACTTGTAATCGTTTTTTTTTTGGCAATATAACTATATATATATACATACCTCGCTGACAGTAGTAGGTTTGGGGAGGTAAGCTTTTTTAGCATTTTTATGATACCACCTCATTATTATGTTTTTAGATATCCCATATTAAATTTTTATTTTTTATTTATAACCCTAAAAAAAATAATTTAAATTTTAATAAAATTTTAATTTTTTTTAAAACAATATATAGATTTAATACATAAATATTATATTTATATTATTTAATTAAATCAAGCCAAATTGAGCCGAACATAAATGAGCAAACTTTTTTTAGTGTTTGCGTTGTTTATAAACTGAGTTGAAAAAATTTGTTCGTGTTTAACTCGTTTGCTTAACAAATGAATCAACTACGAATTACTTAGTGAGCCGAAGAAAAGTTGTTCTTGAAAAGCAAAATTGTTTGACAACCGTAAGGATTTGGTAATTTTAAAGGCTCACATGGGTTGTTTAAATTTTTGATAAGATGAAATTAATGGGCATAACATTCAAATATTTAATATCACATGAAAAATAAGTATATATAAGCCAATGCAGGTAAATGTCATATAGATTTTAATTAAGTTGACACAACAAAAGACAAAACAAGCATTTAACAACAAATATCATGACAATCCATCATTGCATCACTTATCCAACCTGTAAGAAATCAAACAACAATGTTTTGGTTTGGTTCTGTTTGGGTTTTGGTGGTAGTGCAATATTGGTGGTATTACAGTGATATTGGGATAATATTGATGTAGAATTGGTTTTGTCTTATTGGGGTTTTGAGGGTGCTGAAATGTTTGTGGTATTGAAATGGTATTGAAGTGGTGTTAAAGTGGGGTAGTATTGGAGTGTCATTGATGTATTATAGAGGTTGTATTGTGGTAGTATTAGTTTGGTCTTATTGCGTTTTTAGGGGTGGTGCAATATTTGTGGTATTGGGATAGTATTGGGGTAGTATTAAGGTAGTATTGGTTTGATATTGTTGAGTTTTTAGGGGTGGTGCAATGTTTCTAGTTTTTGAGTGGTATTAAAGTGTTGTTGGAGTGAGATTGGGGTAGTATTTGGGTGACATGCATGAATAACCTTTTAACCATCTAAACTTATAGCTGGAAGAATATTGTTTATCTTCCATTTTAAACATGATGCTTAACATTTTCATATCAATCTTATGTTTTGATCACCTTTTATGAATAGAGCTCTTTTATTAAGTATTTTTAGGCAATATCACCCCTTATATTTAATTAATTGAACTTTTACATAAAGAATCATATATTATAAATATTAGTATTTTGAATCACTCAAGAGAAGTAATTTTTCATTTTATAAAAGCCTAACAAATATGAACATATAAAATCACACTTTATATATACTTTGTGATGTCATTTACTAATTACAAAAATTGAAATAACAAAAAACTAATGTCTAATGCTCTGTCTATGAGATATAGCTTCAAAACTTTTTTTTGTAGTGATTTTGGGCTCATAGTGGCCATGTTCATAGATGATGCTCTACCACAACCCTATTAGTGGTCTCTTGTACCAAATGTTAGATGTTCACTCGATTAGTTTGTGTCATAATATGTGATTTTTTGTTCCATAAGTCCTACCTTTTTAGTTAGGTTTGAGCCTCTACCTTATTAGTAAGACTCATCTTAGTATAGTTTTTGAGATATAGGTTCAAAACTTTTTTGTGTAGTGATTTTGGGCTCATAGTGGTCATGTTCATAGATGATGCTCTACTACAACCTTATTAGTGGTCTCTTGTACCAAATGTTAGATGTTCACTTGATTAGTTCGTGTCATAATATGTGATTTTCTGTTCCATAAGTCCTAACCTTTTAGTTAGGTTTGAGCCTCTACCTTATTAGTAAGACTCATCTTAGTATAGTTTCTGAGATTATCCTGTTGATTTTTTCTGTAGATTTAACTTTCCAAGGGTGCTTAGTGACTCGCACCGCCAATTGTAAGCTCTAACCTTCTAACAATTGATTAACACCAACAAAAGTTATCAGTCTAATTTATAAATTATGAAGCCCAACTATAGGATAGACTGGAGTAACCACTTAGCCTCCTAATATCTAGTTCTCACTATTCTTGTCAAATAATTTTTTATAAGAACTACTCCAAATTAAAGCCAATCTAATTTTAAATTCCAATAACAGTCTTTATGTCCACCATTGTAGTCAGCATAAATGATTAGGCACTAACTTAATCAAGTGTTTTCCTTAAAAACACCATTTCTTAAGATGTAATTGCCTAAAGGTGCTAGTCTCTTTTGGGATATTAGATTCAATAATTAAAACAAACTATGCCCTTTTAGGATAAGGAAAAAAATAATTTTGCTGCCCCATGGAGTAGTGAATTAATCACTTTGAGATTAGATCCATTGTAAGGTACTATTTTCATCCTTCGAGGTGATATACTATTCTTTGATGTAGTATTTAATCACAAGTAAGAAATTTTTAAACACATGTATGCCATCCCTCATAGTTCAGACAAATGCAACACATGCTAGGCCGATGGATCCAAGAAATCCTTACTAAGTTATCTCTACTTGTTTAGGGCTTTTTCTAGATACCATTGGCTACCCCCCTTTGGGGCACTTCATAGTGTTTTATTAAGTCCTCGTAACCTTCTTGTAGGCCCTCTTGGTTGAGGGATGAGTCACATATCAGGTTACCATGTCCACTTTTTGCTCGGTAGCTTAGCTTTTCCTTGACAGTAGGAGGTTTCTCATACCGAGACAATGAAAATAGCCTTGAAATCCTACTTTCAAAGGGTCATATCAAGCGAGCATAACACCCTTTATTGAGAGTCTTTCTGGGCATCTCATAGGATGTATATGACCACGAGAATACATCATCGTAGGGGGTCTCTTTAAATTTAGTTTAAAATAAATTTGATTTTATCCTATGATTTGGATATGAAGGACTTCTCATATATTAACTTGGGCTGAGTATGATTTGATTCATTTTTGACCAACCTTCTCTAGTTCATGATATGAGAATGGTTTTAGAGGATATCTTTGTATCTACTTTGTTTAAATTTTTCTTTATATTTGCTTAATTTCTTTCTCACTTTTCCTTATTCTAGCTCTTCTAAGCAAAAGTTGTTTGGAAAAGAAGTTATGATAGGGGCAACTATAAAGAGGGTCTCTCCAGAAATAAAATGGCTCACAAACAACTGTCTCATCAGTTATACCACAATTCTTGTTAAATAATAAAGATTTTGATCCAGCACATGCTCAAATATGAACTTGGACTTGATTGACCAACCAATAATAATACAAAACTCTATTCTGTCATGAATCTATGTCTATCTAATAATATCACATCCATAGTTTCAGTTCACTCTAAGCGAGTGCATATGAAAAGGTCCAAATTTGCTAATTTTTTTAAAGGAAAGACAATAAGAAGCTCTATAAAGAAGTGTACAAAATATTCAATTTAGTCCAAATCTAATTGTCCAAATATAGAAGCAACATTCCCAATTTTAAATTGATTTTCCAATAATATATATAATAAAAAAATTATAATATAAATCATTTTTATCTGATGAAAATTTGAATAAAAATATTCAAACTCAAATTTCATTATAAAAGTATTATTATTATCACTGGGTTTTCATTAATACATTTGTTTTAATGTAAATGTAATATTACAATAAATTAAGAAAATGCTTAATTAGTTGAGAAGATATTAAATTAAAATCATGATAATTTAAAAATGACTTTTTCTTATGTGTTTTAATTTGAACTTTTTAATTTTTGTATTTTACTTTTCGATCACTGTGAGATAATTTGTAATAATCTTTTTTATATATTGAAAGTTAGGCANTCGGCCCTTGCACACTTTTCACCGTATTCAGGCTATACAGCGCGTCGCTTCCAGGGGACGCCCTAGCACTTACACAATGATCAAAATGATTCATGTCATGATTTTTTTTCAACAAGTTTTACGCTGGCTGTCGATTACCTAACGCAACCCGACAAGTTTTACCTGGCTGTCGACGTACCTAACGCAACCCTCCACTTTTCTCATCCGGGCTTGGGACCGGCAACGACAGTGTTAAATCCTCGCTTTATCTTTTAGGCCTTTGCACAGCCAGAATGTGTAATTTAAGCCCTAACTCGTTCTAGGTTCCGAGGTTGTCGTCCGATACGACATAAATCCTCATATCTTCCAGGCGATTCGTGTGACCGTGTCACGCAAATATAAGCCTAATTAAATAAAATTGGCAGGATGAAACACTCAAATAATTTCTCTTCGAAACTGAAGTCAAACCATAGGATAAACTGAGAAGTCACCGAGGTTCGCCTCTGGAACTATGACCTCCCCTAGTTCTCCCTCATTTGGATTCCTCAAGAATGTTCTGAATTTGAGTCTTTCCCATTTGACTCTCTTTGGTCCGATTTCGTTGAAAAGTCCTATCATTTTGACCTCTTTGAAGATAATATTTCCTAATTTTTATCGAGAGTATTCTTAAGTGACTTCGGTCATTTAAGATGTAATTAACCATAGGGGCTTTCCCTTATAAGGAACTTTTTCCGAACTCAGCTTAATATAAACCCTATTTAATTCTTTGTATTAAATATGGGAACTTGTCGGCAAATAAAATGATTTTTTGCAGACCAAACGGATGTCATATATTACTTAGTTTATTTGATCGAGTCTCATCCTCAAGTCTTGTGTTTATCTCTTGGGATAGATACATGATTTGAGGTAGAACGCTCTTTCATTTAAACTGTGAAAAGTATGAGGTTAGCTTGATTTCATATTATTTTTAAAACTTATATATATATGTAAATTAAACGTCCTTCCGAAGCGGACTATGAAATTTCGATTCCAGCGACCGACAGCTTCTTACGGGCAACTCCCCCAACTTTTAAGTGCCGACAAAGACCATAAGGTTGGAATTTACATTCATTGCTATTAGTTCTTCCTGGATAGCCGAGGGACACCATGGCTAGCGGTACGAGCCAAGACGATGTGGATCCTGAACTTCTAGCTTTGACGGGCTATTAGATCCCTGCCTCTACAAAGATGAAGATTGCAAAGAAAGATAAGCGGTTGAGACCCAAACCCATGTGCCCGATCAAGTCGATTTGTCCCAGGATCCTGAGGGGCAGGTGTCAAAAAAGCCACATCAGGAGACCCCGGCTACCGGGCTCGGTGCAGGCGTAGCTGTTGCGGGCCAACAGGGCTTAACTGTTGAAAGCACTGAGGAGAATGAAAAAAGGTCGAAGGACATGGTGGTCACTGGCTCTTCCCCGTTGCCATCACAAAAAGACCGATGTAGCTTGTCGGAAGAGAGAGAAGCTTATGAATGCCATTTATTCTATGGAAAGATTTTTAAATATGTAAAATTTTCTTTGATCGTTGGCTGTTTTTAGTAATTTCTTGATATTATCTTAATGCAGACAAATTGGTTGAGTTAGGAGACCACGAAGATGGCGGACCGTCAAAAGATGTCGCGGAGTCTGCTCCTGTTGTTGCAACCGAGGCCCAAGGCATGACCGCTGCACCTTTGCTGACGGACACGGGAGAACGCCGACCGTTCAATTCCTTGCCTGCAACCAGTCCCATGTATTCAACCTCGCTTGGCCACTTTCTAGGTTCCTAGGAGGAACGTTTCGGGCGGCGAACGGATGTGGTTGGACTTTCAGAGGAAGCGACCAGAGTTTCTTCTGAAGACCCGGTGCAGGAACTGTTGGCCCTTTTGGTCACCACAAACTCGCAGGTAGCGACCTTGCAAATGGAAGTTGCCTCCTTGCGAAGCGGACTAACAGAGGTGTCGTGTCGTTGGGAGCACTTCGCAAGTCGACCGCTTTGGGCAAGGTCTGCACGACTCAGACTAAGTGGATCAGATTAAATTAGGCGGAGAGTTGGTCTTCCAAGGATTAACTCGAAAGGGGCATGCCCCGACTAAAGACTTGGAAGACCCGTTTATAAAATATTTTTTTCGAAATTTGTAATAATGTTATCTGTAATAAAACCACATTTAAATAAATATGAAAGGATGCTTGGTGTGACACTTATCATTATGTGACGCATCATTTCACGCGTCCGCCCTATAATTAGAGCGAGGGACCGTTCTTTCTCTTTACACTTTCTGATTTTTTCTATGTGCCTTCAATTCTTCTTCTTCCGTCTTTCGGTTGTCTTTGCACCCCTTGCGATGGCTCCCAATTATTTTTCCACCCTTTTTGGTTATGTCGAGGGTGCTGATCCCTCATTTTTGACAAGGAACGAAGTGATGGAGTTGCAGAGGACATATGTTTCTCAGGACATCATTGTGCTTCGGAGGATGTCAGGATTGATGAGCGCGACAGACGACGTGGGTAAGGATTTGGTATTTTATCGAGACTGGTTCAAGTACGGCCTCCGGCTGCCCCAGCGTTACGAGCTCTGGAGCGTCTTTAATAGATTCGGGGTCATTCCGCCTCCAGTGTTACCTAATTTCGTGACTGCGATAATGACTTTCATTCTTTTTTGCTGTTGGGAGGGCATCTTGCGGTCGATCGATCTATTTAGTCATTTTTTTTGTTCAAGGTTGATAAGTAGGGCCATATCATGTTTTCGGTCGATAAGAACTCCAACTCCTTAGAGACAAAATAAAGAATTGGAAGAAAAAATTTGTGGTTAGTTCCTGCTCTGACAACTGGGGAATCCAGACGAAGCCGTCGGATTAGATGGTGGACGGACCGAAGTCTCTTCCGCAAAAGATGCTCGCTGCCGAGGCGATGTTGAATGGTCGTCATCTCTCGGTCCCACAATACACTGCCGAAGCATTGGTTACCCGTGCGCTGAAGGGCGAGATGACAAAGGATCTGTGGTGATCTCGGATATTGACGAGGCGGTCCGGGCCAATGCGACGAAAGAGAAGCTTGCTGCCAAGCACCAGAAGCAGAAGCGTCTCCTGACGATAGGTAATCTCGTAGAAGATGAGGACTGCTCCCTTATAGTGTGGCATCGAGATATCTTACGTCCGTGACTGAAACTACTGTTGTTATTCAAGATACGATTATTGTCGCTATTACTATTATTGCTCGAAAACCAACTTCTCATTTTGTTGATGTGGAGTAAGGTGATGGGAAAACAGTCGCTTTTGGAGTGACTCCTGGTGAAATCGCGACGAGGAAAGGAGTCAATAGAAAATTGGTTGCCACTCCTTCCCCTCTGTTGAAAAGGAATAGGGAGGCTTTCAAGTGGAAGCCTGTAGAAGAAGTGGCCGGGTGGATGTTGGCCGACACCGACAAAAGGTGTTGTCTTCTGGACACTTCGAGAGACTGGCATCCTCCATCGGTTGAGAATAAGGGCATGCCATGGCTTTTGCTGGAGTTGCTATGGTTGGAGGAGTTTGGTCGAACTCTGGAAAGCTACGGCTGCCGAGAGCTTTGGTAGACTGCGGATCCGTTCCTTCTGATGGCGGCATAAGCCGTTCATTTCTAGGGGCTGGCCCTGTTCGAGGCTCGGAGGAAGATTTTCTCTCTGGAGGCGCAGCTGGGGAGAGTTTGCGATGACCGGAATCTCCTGCAGCTCAAACAGGACAATTCTACCAAGGCTACCAAGAATCCCTTGGTGCCATAGAAGCCTTGAAGAAAGAGGTTGCAGAGCTGAAGGAGAAGGTTACGTTGTCCGTCTTCAAGGAGGAACCCAAGCTTGGCCTGGCGAAGCAACTTAAGCGTGGGGTGGATTATGTCATCCAACTATTAATTGATCAAGGTCTTATCGACCCCCAATTCTCTGACCCGGATGAGTTCTCCACCCTGATTCTGGACAAGTCCGAAGGTCTTTTGAAGAAGGAGAAAACTCTGGTAATGAGNTCGGAGCTGAAGGAGAAGGTTGCCTTGTCCGTCTTCAAGGAGGAACCCAAGCTTGGCCTGGTGAAGCAACTTAAGCGTGGGGTGGATTATGTCATCCAACTATTGATTGATCACGGTCTTATCGACCCCCAATTCTCTGACCAGGATGAGTTCTCCACCCTGATTCTGGACAAGTCCGAAGGTCTTTTGAAGAAGGAGAAAACTCTGGTTGTGAAGACCGGTCGACCACTTGCTAGAATTTGGCTCCAGGAAAAACTTTTAATCTCTTTTTTTTTTAGAATAGTTAAAAGAGGATGCTTGCAATTTTTTTTTTGTANAATGAGGACCGGTCGACCACTTGCTAGAACCTGGATCCAGGAAAAACTTTTAATCTCTTTTTTTTTTAGAATAGTTAAAAGAGGATGCTTGCAATTTTTTTTTTTGTATAAGAAATAATTGCTAGTCTTTTGCTTATTTGAGTACGCAATTCTATTAACTGCGTACTCATCTTGCAAGTGAGCCTGTCGTATTAGTTGGTTGATGGAAGTGTCTCATTTGATTCATTCTATCAGATTAACACCTCTAGAGACTCGCACCTGTGGCGATTTTATGAAATGTCACGGATCCTGTCGTTGGCTTCCGTTTTGATCATCTTTGGGGCTAAATCCAAAACATGAAATAACACTCGTTTTTGAGTCGCCGATCACTGGCTTTAAAGATTCAGTCGCCTTGGATCATCGATCAATGACCGAATGATAGTTTCAAATAACTTTTGTGATGATCATCCAAAAAGTTGACGACTGTAAAGATTTNGATCAGATTAACACCTCTAGAGACTCGCACCTGAGACGATTTTATGAAATGTCACAGATCCTGTCGTTGGCTTCCGTTTTGATCATCTTTGGGGCTAAATCCAAAACATGAAAGAACACTCGTTTTTGAGTCGCCGATCGCTGACTTTAAAGATTCAGTCGCCTTGGATCATCTATCAATGACCGAATGATAGTTTCAAATAACTTTTGTGATGATCATCCAAAAAGTTGACGACTGTAAAGATTTAACCTTTTGATGGCCGATTAACATGCATCGATTGGTTGGGTTATTGAACCTAAGCTATCGGGTACCTTATCGCGTCCGATCAATTGGATCCTTACCTTGGTTGGGTTTATCCCTTTTGCTAGGCACGAATCTTGTTGATGCCTGCGAGGGCAACCCCAGGGGACTTGTCTCAGAATGATTTACACTTTACTCTTTCGCGAATCTTCTTCTTGTCAGCAGAGAACCATATCCAGAGACCCAACTCTTTTGACGTTAGAGATTTGGGTTTACGATGTGAAGGTAGTGCAAAAGAAAAAATTGACCCATCTTAACCGANCGATGCCTGCGAGGGCAACCCCAGGGGACTTGTCTCAGAATGATTTACACTTTACTATTTCGCGGATCTTCTTGTCAGCAGAGAACCATATCCAGAGAACAAACCCTTTTGACGTTAGAGATTTGGGTTTACGATGTGAAGGTAGTGCAAAAGAAAAAATTGACCCATCTTAACCGATCGTCTTTTGCTATTTTGAATTTATTTGTTTGGCGTACCTGTAACAACCGAGTTTTGTGATCAACTGTCAACTAGTTCTACTGGCATGCTCGATTGGCACAGATTCCCTTGGTTTGGTGGAATGGCAGTCCAACGCCACGATGGGCCTGACATTGCCGCTTTCACGTGACCTCCGCAGATTAGTATTAAAGGCTACGATGAGTCTCTTTCTCTATCCTTTTTAGTAAATCGACCGCTGACCTGTCCCGTCACAGTGACCTGTTGTCTTTTCTTGATGGGTCATTGACAGACTTTTGTTAGCAGACCACTGTTGGGATTACTGGCCATCCCCATTATAAATGGGGCAGATGACCTCCACTTATTGTGCTCATACTTATAGGAAAATTGTTAGTTAGNACCATCCCCATTATAAATGGGGCAGATGACCTCCACTTATTGTGCTCATACTTATAGGAAAATTGTTAGTTAGGGGACAACGATGGGTGCTTGGTCGGATTTGCTAGGAATCGGAGGCAAAGGTGACCTTCCGCTGACAGGAGTGAAGGGCTTTATTTGGGCCTTGTTTTAGTTTTCTTTTTGTTCGAGTCAAGTATCATAGGAGAAGATTTTCTTCGAGTCGGGTGTCGAATGTGACACCTGACAAGTTGGGCTATCAAGGTCACACCATCCCACGAACGGGCTTAGTGTTCCTTGGGGATACGTTGCTCCGCCTTCACGTCCCTAGGGAATGCAATACGTTCGTTCGACAGTCGCTGCCATGAGTGTTTTATCTTCTTGTCAAAGGTAGAGGGGCAAGACTCATAAATCTTTTGACAGCAAGTACCCGCTTCTTCATTTTCCCTTGCTTCTAGATTTTACGAGGATGAATGCGAAGAATTATGGGAGCTAATTTGTGGAGTCAAACTCGATAGTGTATTGGTTGGAATCCTCTCCACGAATGAANACTTCTTGTCAAAGGCAGAGGGGCAAGACTCATAAACCTTTTGACAGCAAGTACCCGCTTCTTCACTTTCCCTTGCTTCTAGATTTTACGAGGATGAATGTGAAGAATTATGGGAGCTAATTTGTGGAGTCAAACTCGATAGTGTATTGGTTGGAATCCTCTCCACGAATGAATTATGGTGCCCAGCGGTAGCATATCGTCGGCTACTTTAAGGGCCGCCCAATCCATTCAATGGCTGGTTGTTGCCTAGAGTGGGATCGTCTTCTTCCATTTATAGAATGCTCGGACATGAAAGGCCACTCAGCTGCAACACCCCCTTTCTCCGATATTTTTCCCGCTTCAACTTTCCTTGCTGTGCGGTAGATATGAGAAGATGGAGGGCGAGGAGAATGGGTGCTCTCGATGAGACCTGGAAGAGGAATCTAGGATGACCTTCACTACAAAGCCTTCAATTATTTGCTGACACATTTCTTTTTAAAAAAATTATAGCAAATGTACCTTTTGTGTTTATTGTTATTGGATGTTTTGTACCTTTTGACCAAGCTGAATAAAATTTTTGATTTTATTTTGTTGTGTTTTCTTGTTGTTGAGTGGTCGGTCGTTTTTTTATTTTGGCGATTTGTTATTTATGTCTTTTGCTTAATCGATCCAATCTTGTCGGACATTAAAAACGATCGTCCAGTATAGTTCTCGAAAATTGGCGTTATTTGATCGATCCGACCGAGTTACCCGAGTGTTGGAGAGACCTGGACATTCTTTGAGCGGAGTTAGTAACCATAACTTTCATTGCATTGATAGAATTTACACATTGACAACAATACCCTCTTTTATGTTTTTCATAAAAAACTTTTAAGAAAAAAACTTCAAGTCTCTCCTCTCAACATCCGGGGGAGTTCCTTCCCTGCGTATGTCTTGAGTCTGTAAACTCCCGGACAGACTCTTTGGTTGATTATGTGTGGTACGCTACATGTCTGGTAGAATTTGACGACCAATTGTCCTCAGGCAGCTGGATCAATTTTTTTTAGAACCAAATCCCCTAGGGAAAACAAGTTCTTTCGGATTTGTTTGTTGAAGTAGCGGGTCTTCAAACTTTTGACTTCTTCTTGTTGAAGGGTCGAGTCAGTTCGCCTTTCTTCCGTAACATCCAGAGCCAACATTGCACCATCGATGTTCACTTCCTGTCAATCGGCCAGGTCCTTCTCTGCGAATGACGAGGTCGTGACGACTTTTTGGTTGTGATGGTTTATTCGATCGACAATACTGTCTCTATTCCATGAGTTATCATGAAGGGCTTTTGGCCGGTTGCTGATAACGACATCATCTGAATCGCCTAAATCACAGAAGATAGTATGTCTGCCCAGTTTCCCTTGGCACTTTCCACTTTTTTCATTAGCAAGTTTAGGATGCTCTTATTGGCTGCTTCGGCTTGCCCGTTTATTCTAGTGTGATGGATTGAAGCAAACCGCAAATCAATTGCCTGTCTCACGTAGAAATATCTTACGCGCCGATCTGATTGTGTCCCTTGTCAGTAATGGTGACCACCGACAGTCCGTATTTGCATATGAGATTCAACTAGGTAAGTTTCGCACCATTTCAGCGGTGATTTAAGTGAGAAGTTTATCTTCCATCCACTTTGAAAAGTACTCGACTGCCGCTATAAGGAATTTGCGTTGGTCTTTAGATGGGGGAAAAGAACCCAGGATGTCCAAACCCTAAGTGGCGAACGACCAGGGACTTAAAATCAGCTGAAGCTTGCGAGTTGGCTGATGATGGAAGGGCGTGTACTTCTGACACTGCTCACATTTTCTTGAGAATTCTTCAACATTCTTGAGGAGAGTCAGTCAGAAGTAGTCTTATCGTTGTATCTGATAAGCAAGAGTTTTTCCACCAAAGTGGCTCCCACATTCCTCAGAGTGCACCTCCCTGAGAACGACTAACACTTCATCTTCCCGTAGGCATCTCAGGTACACTGAGGTCACTGATCGCCTGAAGAGTTTTCCTTCTATTATCATGTACAACACAACCTTAATTTTGAGGCATCTCGAAATTGTGACATATTCCTATACTTTTCCTGTCTCTAGGTAGAGGATGTAGTGATCCATCCAGCTTTTGATTCCTTTGATAGATACTTCCATTGCTTTCGATTCCTCGATTGCAAGTTGAGTGATTCTCTGGGGAGCCCCGCCCAAACAGATGCGTTTAGACAGAATATCTACGGCGTGATTTTCCTCATGATCATGTACTTTATCCAGAAGTTTTTGATCCTTCCTATTTTCTTTCTTGTCTTTACAAGGTACTTGACCAGTGAAGCCCAACGATCAGCGCTACGTATTCTGCTTGGTTATTTGTAACTTTGAACTCTCCACAATTGACCGGTAGACATGCTCTCTGGCCGGGCTGCTCAGCGCCAGTTTTAATCCGTCGGTGGCCTTCTTGGAAGCTCCTTCAAACCCACATTCTATTGCTGGCGGGGCTTCCCCAGTCTTGATCTTTTGTCTCTGAGAAGTTCGCCAAGAAGGTGGCTATTGCTTGAAATTTGAATACTGTCCGGGGGAAATACTTGATGTCATACTCGCTGAGCTTCACTGATCATTATAATAGTCGATCAAAATGTTTTGGCCAAGTGAGTACGAATTTCAGTGGGTGATCGACGACTACTCAAATCGGGTGCATCTGGAAATGGGGTTGGAGCTTGCGAGAGGAAATTATTAGTGTAAACGTTAGCTTTTTTATAATCGGGTATCTGGTTTTGGTGCCTTGGGGCACTCGGCTTGTGTAGTACACCGAAAATTGCTTCCCCGCATCTTTCCTGACCAACACCGGCTTGATCGCTTTCGGCCGTACTTCGAGATATAATGACAGTTCCTTCGTCGGCTTTTTTGGAATTTGGAGCAGCGGTGGTGACGCCAGCGAGCCTTTTAGGCCTTTGAATGCTGACTCGTAGTTGGCTGTCCACTCGAAGTGCTGATTTTTCCTTAGTGCTTTGAAGAATGCCTCACATGTATCATCAGATTTGGAAATGAATCTGCCAAGTTCTGCTAGCTATTCAGTCGGCTTGTCTCTGGACTTCCTTGACATTCTGAGGGGAGAGCATGTCTAGGTTTGCCTGAACANGTAGCCTTCTATTGTTTTGAAAAGGTTTTATTGCATACTTTTAGAAGCTTTCTATGTCATCATTGAATTCCCATTGCTCCCGTTTATGGGCTGAACGATTTTTTTTGTCCTTTAACGTGTAGGGATTTCTTTCCGAGGGATTACAGAAAACAGCAGCTGGATTGGGCAGTGTATGTTCAGAAACCATTTGTTCCCTTAATCATGCAACTGCATACCCTAATTGATTAAGTGGTAATACGTGGTTATTTATGAACTATAATTCAACTGCATAGCCTGAATGATTAATTGGTAAGACATAGTTTTTTTTTATTTTTGAATCCTATGTTGTCTTTTTCGGAAATACACTCATGGAGACTTGTAGCCGGGGAAGGAAGAGGGAAAGAACAGGACAGTTAGAGAAATTCGGGTAGAGAGACTGAGAAAAGTCTCTTTATTCATTTTTTTGCCTATATTTATAGGGCCATATTTGTTCAATTACAGAAAGGAGGGAGATATTATGGAAACAACTCTTAATGCAATTAATACGCTAATTTAATAATAGATTCGTGATACAATTTAGGTATAATATAATAGCTATCAGCCGGCCGTAGTATTTAACTTTGATCGACCGAGGTGACCAGTTGCGTGGCGATTGCTTCCGCAAGATAAAGCCGATCGGCTGAATAGCTATGACTGGACGACCTTGCAAGAAATCTAGGAGGTTGGGACCATAAGCATGGTCAGCTGATTGGATTCGCTGACATCGTGTGTTGGTCGACTCGATTGATTGGTCAGTTGTTGGATGACCGTTTTAGATTACGCTCTTTTAGACTGACACTTATATTGTTTGGCCATCTTCCTTGGTCATTGGATCTGCTTTAAGATTCATGTTGACAATTTTGGTGTATACTTATTAGTTCCCCGAGTTTTCTTGCTCCTTAAAAGTGACATCTATGACAAGGATAGATAAACCATTAAACATTCAGCCACATCAAAATTAAGAAAATTTAATTCAATAATTAAGTTCCCTTGGGATTTCGTGACTAGAGAATCCTATAAATAAGATCATAAGGTTGGAATTTACATTCATTGCTATTAGTTCTTCCTGGATAGCCGAGGGACACCATGGCTAGCGGTACGAACCAAGACGATGTGGATCCCAGACTTCTAGCTTTGACGGGCTATTAGATCCCTGTCACTACAAAGATGAAGATTGCAAAGAAAGATAAGCGATCGAGACCCAAACCCATGTGCCCGATTAAGTCGATTTGTCCCAGGATCCTGAGGGGTAGGTGCCAAAAAAGCCACATCAGGAGACCCCGACTCTCGATGGTGGAGGTTTCTCCACAGTAATTTTCATTGGTGTAAGTGGATATTCTAAATCTGGGTATTCAGGTGGAGGTTTTTCCACAGTAATTTTCATTGGTGTAAATGGATACTCTAAATTTGGGTATTCATGATCCTTTTTTGTTGGTATCCACTTTCTCTTTTTTAGTTTCCATTTCTTTCTGTACTCTTGTTTCCAATTCTTTTCCACTTTGTAATTGTATCGCTTTGATTTGTTCTTTTCCTTAATCTTTAGGATTTGATTCCACAGTACTAGGAAAAGCTCCTAATGTTCGGTTACTAAGCGTAGTAGCGATGTGCCCTAATTGATTTTCAATATTCTTAATAGCAGTTCCTTGGTTTTGTAATTAATTTTCTTGAATTTGTAATTGATTTCCTTGATTCAGCAATTGTTGACCAATGTTTAATATCAGCTCTTCCATAAACAACTTTTTTTCCTTAATTTGAGTGTTACTGTTAAATCCTGGAGGATAAGAATGTCTATAATTAACATTTCCTTGGTTGGATGAATTTTCTAATTGGTTCACTGGGTTGTTCGCCCATTGTTAATTTATAGAAGAATTGTTATTCCAATTAAAATTTGAATGATTCTTCCAACCTGGGTTATAATAGTTCGAATAAGGGTTGTTGAGTCTATTAATAGCATTTAAAGTCTCATATGAAGGTTGAACATCCACAAATT
>JXCR01146330.1:805603-822953 GCA_002079205.1 Phalaenopsis hybrid cultivar
TCCCTAAGTGAAAAAGGAAAAATTTTAAGTCTAACAACATCGTTTGAAACTCTGTCATATTTAAAGGTAGCACACAGTTCTAAAAAACTAGCAAGGTGTGATTCGGATCTTCATTTGGTGTACCTCCGAATTGATTGTTTTGTACCATTTGGATAATAGCAGGAGATCTTCATTTGGTGTTCCTCTGAATTGATTATTTTGTATCATTTGGATAATAACAGGTTTAAGCTCAAATGAATTAGCGGCGTACCTCCGAATTGATTATTTTATACCATTTAGATAATAACAGGTTTAAGCTCAGATGAATTAGCAGCTACATCAGGATTTTGGATAGATAAGTGAATTTCATCTGTTGTAGGATTTTAGGTTTAAGCTCAAATGAATTAGTAGCTACATCAGGATTTTGGATAGATAAGTGAATCTCATCTGCTGTAGGATTTGCATAATCTCCGGGATCTAGGTTGGTGTTCATTTTCTATTTTTTGATTGTTCATGTTGTTTTCCATTGTATCAGAATTTTTAGGTTCTCTTCTCAATATTCTAATTTTTTTAACAGTGCGTTTTAATTCCGAATCGTAGGGTATAAGATTTTCAGGTCCAAATTTACGTATACAATTTGAAATCAGTACACAGTAAAACAGTTAACTAAATATGAAAATAAGTTGCAATTCAAGTAAAAATTTTCTAATAATCCTAATTTGTCCTTTACTCTAATTATGATTCTTGTTTACTCCCCTGCAACAACGCCAAAAACTTGACAGCGACTTTATATATGCTTAAAAATACAAGTATTTAATAAGACTGCTAAAAGCTTTAATTCATCAACAACGACACCAAAAACTTGATAACAGTTATAGATTCGATAAAGATGTATATATAAAATATTCAATAATAGTAAAGTCACGCTTATCAACGCAAGTATGCATATCGCTCAAGTAATATAGAGCTCTAATGGAGTCCTAGATATCGATCTCGCATGAAGTAATATTAGAACAACGAACTAAGATTTTAGTAATGCAATACTTAATCACAATAATGAAATTCAAATTGCTTATCTGTCACTAATAGAAAATTGAAATAAATATGTAATTTTAATAACTCTTAAATAACTCACATTATACTGATAAGGTTTTTAATGTGATATTCAATATATAAGAAAGCATCCTTCTCCTTGTCGCTTATGAGTCACTAATAGGCAATTGAAATAAATATGTAATTTTAATAACTCTTAAATAACTAATTATACCTATCACTAATAAGCAATTGAAATAAATATGTAATTTTAATAACTCTTAAATAACTAATTATACTACATTAATAGACAATTGAAATAAATATGTAATTTTAATAACTCTTAAATAACTAATTATACTAATAAAGGTTTTTAATGTGTTATCAATATATAAGAAAACATCATTCTCCTTGTCAAAAAATTATAGTGAATGAATAAAGTGAATCAGTTCAAATTGTATTGTGCCAAATAGGGCATACATATTTTTTACTTTTTGGTCCAAGCATAAAGAACATTGACTAATCATACGCTTGTTTACTGAATCTGCGGCTAGACTGAGAGAATACAGGCTCTCACTTCGGAGCTCCCACGTTCCCCTCGCCTGAGGGCTAACATCTACACTTCAGCACCCAAACGATAAGACCGAATTGAAGATTTTAGTCTGTCACTCTAAAATCTTCAATTCTACGTCCGATAATTTTATTTCCCTATTTATTTGCACCCAACATCCAAGGGCTTTGACCTCCCTGAATCTTGGATGTAATCTTCACTTTAGTTGTAAAACTCAATATATTTTAATAAATCAATTGACCAGATTGAAAGTAAATTAAGATCGAAGTGAAAAGAGCATCACAATTTCTTTAACATTTTCATGACTCAACCAATTTAAATCATCATTTCACAAATCTTGAGACAAGGAGAAAGACAGAAAACTACTCAGAATTCATGGGGAAGTCATAACAAAACTCGGAATTCATATATAAAAGCAAAGTCATACAAGCTATAACAAATAAATAACACTTATCTCTAATATTTCTTCAAACAAACTCTTCGAAGTTTCTCTGAATCTCTTACTTTCTTTACAACACACAAAATTTCTCTTTGAAGCGACAAGGAGGAAGAAATCTCTCATTTTCCCTCCACTCTTATAATCTCTCGAAGAATTTCTCACAAATCAACCACTTTTACCCCTCCAGGAGCTCTAGAGCCTCTAATTTTCTGCCAAAATATTCTTTTAAAGTTGTGGATGAGTTTTCCCAAGAGTTGCCTAAGCACCCCTCCAAAATTCGTCCTCATCCAATGCATTGTTGGACATAACCGCCGATCTCGCCGTCGGCGGCCTCGAGGGCGCTGTCGACGGGCTTCTAAGTGAATTAAATCTGGAGTCTAGGGAAAAGTCTTTCGTCGGCGCCGTTAGGCTCGCCGTTGGCGCCCTAGTTCAAATCTTCACATTTTGATCTTTTTTGCTCCAAATTTGCTCCTTTTTGCATCTTTTTGCTCCAATGACTCTAATTCATCATTCCTACAACAAAATATCAAAAATATCTTTCTTTAAAGTGTAATATCATAAAAAATAATGTAAAATAAGTATGAAAATCTCAACATATTTTCCTTTGGTCAGCGAACGACCAGAGACTTAAAATCAGTTGAAGCTTGCGAGTTGGCTGATGATGGAAAGGCGTGTACTTTTGACA
The DNA here is from genome assembly GCA_002079205.1 of Phalaenopsis hybrid cultivar. Taxonomy (NCBI): domain Eukaryota; kingdom Viridiplantae; phylum Streptophyta; class Magnoliopsida; order Asparagales; family Orchidaceae; genus Phalaenopsis; species Phalaenopsis hybrid cultivar. Next base: position 808,310 of record JXCR01146330.1, read on the forward strand.
CCGCTCACATTTTCTTGAGAATTCTTCAACATTCTTGAGGAGAGTTGGCCAGAAGTAGCCTTATCGTTGTATCTGATAAGAGAGAGTTTTTCCACCAGAGTGGCTCCCACATTCCTCAGAGTGCACCTCCCTGAGAACATCTAGCACTTCATCTTCCCGTAGGCATCTCATGTACACTGAGGTCACTGATCGCCTAAAGAGTTTTCCTTCTATTATCATGTACAACACAATCTTAATTTTGAGGCATCTCGGATCTGTGCCATTTTCCAATACTTTTCCTGTCTCTAGGTAGTGGATGTAGTGATCCATTTAGCTTTTCATTCCTTTGATAGATACTTCCATTACTTTTGATTCCTCGATTGCAAGTCGAGCGATGTGATTTTCCTCATGATCATGTACTTTATCCAGAAGTTTTTGAACCTTCCTATCTTCTTTCTTTTCTTTGCGAGGTACTTGGCCAATAGCTCCTCTCGGGATTCTAACTCTTCGTTGATTTGATTAACTACTAACAGGGAGTCCGACTTTACCAGCATATTCCAAGCGCCTATTTGGTAAGCCCAGCGAAGCCCAACGATCAGCGCTACGTTTTCTGCTTAGTTATTTGTAACGTTGAACTCTCCACAATTGACCGGTAGACATGCTCTCTGGCCGGGCTGCTCAACGCCAGTTTTAATCCGGCTGTGGCTTGCTTGGAAGCTCCTTCGAACCCACATTCTATTGCTGGCGGGGCTTCCCCAGTCGTGATCTTTTGTCTCGGAGAAGTTCGCCAAGAAGGTGGCTATTGCTTGAGATTTGAATACTGTCTGGGGGAAATACTTGATGTTGTACTCGCTGAGCTCCACTGCCCATTATAATAGTCGATCAAATTGTTTTGGCCGCGTGAGTACGAATTTCAGTGGGTGATCGACGACCACTCAAATCGGGTGCATCTAGAAATAGGGTTGGAGCCTGCGAGAGGAAGTTATTATTGTAAACGTTAGTTTTTTTATAATCGGGTATCTGGTTTTGGTGCCTTGGAGCACTCGGCTTGTGTAGTACACCGGAAATTGCTTCCCCGCATCTTCCCTGACCAACACCGACTTGATCGCTTTCGGCCGTACTTTGAGATATAATGACTGTTCCTTCGCAGATTTTTTGGAATTTGGAGCAGCGGTGGTGACGCCAACGAGTCTTTTAGGCCTTTGAATGCTGACTCGTAGTTGGCTGTCCACTCGAAGTGTTGATTTTTCCGTAGTGCTTTGAAGAATGCCTCACATGTATCACCAGATTTGGAAATGAATCTGCCAAGTCCTGCTATTCAGTCGGCTTGTCTCTGGACTTCCTTGACATTCTGAGGGGAGAGCATGTCTAGGTTTGCCTGTACATTCTCCGAATTGGCCTTTAGACCGTCAGGGGTTAATAGAAAGCAAAGGAATTTATCGGTCGATGCTTCGACGGTGCATTTCAAAGGGTTCAACTTCATGTTAAAATTTTTTAGGGTCTCGAAAGTTTCTTTTAGATCTTCTATATATTGTTCAGCTATTTTACTTTTTACTAGGATATCATCGACATACACCTCAACACTTTTTCCTTTTTGACTTGAAAAAATTACATTCATAAGGTGTTGATAGGTTGCCCCGACATTTTTAGTCCAAAAGGCATTACATTAAAACAAAAACCTTTTTGTCCGGTAATAAAAGCGGCTTTCTCTGCTTCAGCTGGATGCATCTTTATGTTGCACTGGTCGAGGGAAGGGGCTGATGTTGAGTCAATGACATGCGACGTGCACTAAGACTCCAGTCATCTCCGCTGCTGTCCAAACGAACACGCCTCGATATGTGCAGAGAGTTTTGATCAGCAGTGACTCGGAGGACGGCCTCTCTAGTCTCGAGAACCTCTTCCCTATGGGTTTGAATGTTGAGTGGCTCGGGTCGACGCTGGTGACCGCTCGAAGATAGCAACTCCTGAACTACTCTTGGTTCCTTCGGACCGTGATTATTTCTCCATCTCCGGGAAATTTCATACCCACTTAGTAGGTTGAAGCCACTACTTGGTAGCTATTCAACAATGGTTGGCCGACGATCGCATCATAAGTCGGTGGGGACTCCACCCCCATGAAGTCCTTTGTGTTGGTAAAATGTTTTTCTCAATCACCCCACGAGATGGCCAGAGGGACTACGCCTAAAGCTTCTTTCTTTTTGTCGGAGAAGCAGAACACTAGACCGACTGGTGTTGCCAACCGGTCGGTCCTGTGTCCCATTTTGTTGAATACCGTTTTGAATAAAATGTTTATCGTACTTCCGGTGTCGACTAGGATGCTGCCCACCTGGTAGTTATTCGTTTATGAAAGCCGTGACAACGATTGCCTCATTGTATGAGTTTCCTTTTGGCGGGAGATCTGCATCTGTAAAATTGATTGGAGGATGATTACGAGCACAAGACATGATCGGTGTTTCTTCAGAGTGAACCGTCAGGATGAATCTTCTTTTTCCGAAGATAGCCCGAATGATCCCGGTCAGGTGGATTTCGTTCGCTCGAACGGGTTTGTCTGTGGGCTCTTCCATCGGGACCTTCCCCTTTGACAACGACGTATTCCTTCAGTTTTCTGGCCTAAATGATTTTCTTCACCAAATTCTTGAGATGGCGACATTCCTCGTCGTGCCCATGGTCCCGATAGTAGGCGCAATATTTGTTTGGATTGCGAAGGGTTGGTGTGGTTTTCAATGAAGGAGCCTTTTTGAAATAGTCCTTCTTTTGAATGACATAGACTAGCTCGACCATCGACACGTTCAGGGGCATTGAATTTTGCATTTCCCGATATATGTGCGGTCGCTCTTAATATTGAGCTGACTGCTGATTGGTGTGGTGCCTTTGACTCTTGCTGCTATGGTTACTCCCTCAGCTATCTCAGGACCGGGGGTTGCCATTCTGTCGAGCATTCGGGGCTCTATCGCTCTTCTGCTGCTTCTTGTCGTCTCGATCCTTTCGCTTCTGCTTCTGTTGGTTGGATGATTCCAGTTTGGTTTTCGAGGAGTTCATAAGGTCCTCCTTGGCGGCGATATGGTCATTGGCCACTTCTAAGACTCTGACAAAGGATCTTGGTTTGAGCAAGTTTAGATCGTACTTGAACCGTTTACTAAGAATTCCTTGCTTCAGGGCGATCCGACCGATGAGAGGCTCCAGGTTTTTCACCTCCAGAATTTCTTTTTGGAAGCAAATGATGTAAGCCCGCAGGCTCTCATTCTCTCCCTGCTTGATATGGAGAAGGTCTCAGTATNTGTCGACGGGCTTCTAAGTGAATTAAATCTGGAGTCTAGGGAAAAGTCTTTCGTCGGCGCCGTTAGGCTCGCCGTTGGCGCCCTAGTTCAAATCTTCACATTTTGATCTTTTTTGCTCCAAATTTGCTCCTTTTTGCATCTTTTTGCTCCAATGACTCTAATTCATCATTCCTACAACAAAATATCAAAAATATCTTTCTTTAAAGTGTAATATCATAAAAAATAATGTAAAATAAGTATGAAAATCTCAACATATTTTCCTTTGGTCAGCGAACGACCAGAGACTTAAAATCAGTTGAAGCTTGCGAGTTGGCTGATGATGGAAAGGCGTGTACTTTTGACACCGCTCACATTTTCTTGAGAATTCTTCAACATTCTTGAGGAGAGTTGGCCAGAAGTAGCCTTATCGTTGTATCTGATAAGAGAGAGTTTTTCCACCAGAGTGGCTCCCACATTCCTCAGAGTGCACCTCCCTGAGAACATCTAGCACTTCATCTTCCCGTAGGCATCTCATGTACACTGAGGTCACTGATCGCCTAAAGAGTTTTCCTTCTATTATCATGTACAACACAATCTTAATTTTGAGGCATCTCGGATCTGTGCCATTTTCCAATACTTTTCCTGTCTCTAGGTAGTGGATGTAGTGATCCATTTAGCTTTTCATTCCTTTGATAGATACTTCCATTACTTTTGATTCCTCGATTGCAAGTCGAGCGATGTGATTTTCCTCATGATCATGTACTTTATCCAGAAGTTTTTGAACCTTCCTATCTTCTTTCTTTTCTTTGCGAGGTACTTGGCCAATAGCTCCTCTCGGGATTCTAACTCTTCGTTGATTTGATTAACTACTAACAGGGAGTCCGACTTTACCAGCATATTCCAAGCGCCTATTTGGTAAGCCCAGCGAAGCCCAACGATCAGCGCTACGTTTTCTGCTTAGTTATTTGTAACGTTGAACTCTCCACAATTGACCGGTAGACATGCTCTCTGGCCGGGCTGCTCAACGCCAGTTTTAATCCGGCTGTGGCTTGCTTGGAAGCTCCTTCGAACCCACATTCTATTGCTGGCGGGGCTTCCCCAGTCGTGATCTTTTGTCTCGGAGAAGTTCGCCAAGAAGGTGGCTATTGCTTGAGATTTGAATACTGTCTGGGGGAAATACTTGATGTTGTACTCGCTGAGCTCCACTGCCCATTATAATAGTCGATCAAATTGTTTTGGCCGCGTGAGTACGAATTTCAGTGGGTGATCGACGACCACTCAAATCGGGTGCATCTAGAAATAGGGTTGGAGCCTGCGAGAGGAAGTTATTATTGTAAACGTTAGTTTTTTTATAATCGGGTATCTGGTTTTGGTGCCTTGGAGCACTCGGCTTGTGTAGTACACCGGAAATTGCTTCCCCGCATCTTCCCTGACCAACACCGACTTGATCGCTTTCGGCCGTACTTTGAGATATAATGACTGTTCCTTCGCAGATTTTTTGGAATTTGGAGCAGCGGTGGTGACGCCAACGAGTCTTTTAGGCCTTTGAATGCTGACTCGTAGTTGGCTGTCCACTCGAAGTGTTGATTTTTCCGTAGTGCTTTGAAGAATGCCTCACATGTATCACCAGATTTGGAAATGAATCTGCCAAGTCCTGCTATTCAGTCGGCTTGTCTCTGGACTTCCTTGACATTCTGAGGGGAGAGCATGTCTAGGTTTGCCTGTACATTCTCCGAATTGGCCTTTAGACCGTCAGGGGTTAATAGAAAGCAAAGGAATTTATCGGTCGATGCTTCAACGGTGCATTTCAAAGGGTTCAACTTCATGTTAAAATTTTTTAGGGTTTCGAAGGTTTTTTTTTACATCTTCTATATATTGTTCAGCTGTTTTATTTTTTTTAAGGATATCATCGATATACATCTCAACACTTTCCTTTTTGACTTGAAAAAATTACATTCATAAGGTGTTGATAGGTTGCCCCGACATTTTTAGCCCAAAAGACGTTGCATTAAAACAAAAAGCTTCTTGTCCGGTAATAAAAGTGGCTTTCTCTGCTTCAGCTGGATGCATCTTTATGTGGCCATAGCTAGAGAAGGTTTCGGGGAAACTCATCGCAGAATAGTCGACTGCCGCATCAACCAGTGTGTTGATCCTTGGTGGAAATAATTGTTGTTCGGACAGACAACACTGAGGTTAATGAAGTCGACACACATTCTCTATTTATCGTTGGGCTTCTGAACCATTATCATATTTGAGAGCCAGGTTAGGTACTGCACCTCTCAGATGTAGCCTGCCTCATTTAGCTTTTGGATCTTTACTGCTATTGGCTCGGCCAAGGTCCTTGTGGTCGATCGAAGTTTCAATTGCACTGGTCGAGGGAAGGGGCTGATGTTGAGTTAATGACATGCGACGTGCACTAGGACTCCAGTCATCTCTGCTGTTGTCCAAGCGAACACGCCTCGATACGTGCGGAGAGTTTTGATCAGCAGGGACTCGAAGGACGGCCTCTCTAGTCTCGAGAACCTCTTCCCTGTGGGTTTGAATGTCGAGTGGCTCGGGTCGACGCTGGTGACCGCTCGAAGATAGCAACTCCTGGACTACTCTTGGTTCCTTCGGACTGTGATTATTTCTCAATCTCCGGGAAATTTCATACCCATTTAGTACGTTGAAGCCACTACTTGGTAGCTATTTAGCAATGATTGGCCGAAGATCGCATTATAAGTCGGTGGGGACTCCACCACCACGAAGTCCTTCGTGTTGGTAAAATGTTTTTTCTCAATCACCCCACGAGATGGCCAGAGCGATTACACCTAAAACTTCTTTCTTTTTGTCGGAGAAGCAGAACACTAGACCGACTGATGTTGCCAACCGGTCGGTTCTGTGTCCCATTTTGTTGAATACCGTTTTGAATAAAATGTTTATCGTACTTCCGGTGTCGACCAGGATGCTGCCCATCTGGTAGTTATTTGTTTATGAAAGTCGTGACAACGATTGCCTCATTGTACGAGTTTCTTTTTGGCGGGAGATCTGCATCTGTAAAATTGATTGGAGGATGATTACGAGTGCAAGACATGATCGGTGTCTCTTCAGAGTGAACCGTCAGGATGAATCCGCTTTCTCTGAAGATAGTCTGAATGATCCCGATCAGGTGGATTTCGTTCGCTCAAACAGGTTTGTCTGTGGGCTCTTCCATCGTGACCTTCCCCTTTGACAACGACGTATTCCTTCAGTTTTTCGGCCTAAATGAGTTTCTTCACCAAATTCTTGAGATGACGACATTCCTCCATGTCGTGCCTATGGTCTCGATAGTAGGCGCAATATTTGTTTGGATTGCGAAGGGTTGGTGTGGTTTTCAATGAAGGGGCCTTTTTGAAATAGTCCTTTTGAATGACATAGACTAGCTCGACCATCGACACGTTCAAGGGCATTGAATTCTGTATTTTCCGATATATGTGCGGTCGCTCATAATATTGAGCTGACTGCTGATCAGTGTGGTACCCTTAACTCTTGCTGCTACGGTTACTCCCTCAGCTATCTCGGGACCGGGGGTTGCCATTCTGTCGATTAGTCGGGGCTCTATCGCTCTTCTGCTGCTTCTTGTCGTCCCGATCCTTTCACTTCTGCTTCTGTTGGTTGAATGATTCCAGTTTGGTTTTCGAGGAGTTTGTAAGGTCCTCCTTGGCGGTGATATGGTCGTTGGCCAGTTCTAAGACTCCGACAAAGGATCTTGGTTTGAGCAAGTTTAGATTGTACTTGAACCGTTTACTAAGAATTCCTTGCTTCAGGGCGATCCGACTGATGAAAGGCTCCAGGTTTTTCACCTCCAGTATTTCCTTTTAGAAGCAAATGATGTAAGCCCGCAGGCTCTCATTCTCTCCCTGCTTGATATGGAGAAGGTCTCAGGGACAGTTTGGTTCGACTTCTGCTGCACGGCGCGGCGTGCGACAGCGGCTTCGTCCCGCAGTCCACTGTTTGGTTCGAAGCTTTGCGGCAAAACTTTCGNTCTGGCTGTGCGGTAGATATGAGAAGATGGAGGGCGAGGAGAATGGGTGCTCTCGATGAGAGCTGGAAGAGGAATCGAGGATGACCTTCACTACAAAGCCTTCAATTATTTGCTGACACATTTCTTTTTAAAAAAATTATAGCAAATGTACCTTTTGTGTTTATTGTTATTGGATGTTTTGTACCTTTTGACCAAGCTGAATAAAATTTTTGATTTTATTTTGTTGTGTTTGCTTGTTGTTGAGTGGTCGGTCGTTTTTTTATTTTGGCGATTTGTTATTTATGTCTCTCGCTTAATCGATCCAATCTTGTCGGACATTAAAAACGATCGTCCAGTATAGTTCGCTCAAAAATCGGCGTTATTCGATTGATCCGACCGAGTTGCCCGAGTGTTGGAGAGACCTGGACATTCTTTGAGTGGAGTTAGTAATCATAACTTTCATTGCATTGATAGAATTTACACATTGACAACAATACCCCCTTTTATGTTTTTCATAAAAACTTTTAAGAAAAAAACTTCAAGTTCTCTCCTCTCAACATTCGGGGGAGTCCTTCCCTGCGTATGTTTTGAGTCTGTAAACTCCCGGAGAGACTCTTTGGCTGATTATGTGTGGTACGCTACATGTCTGGTCCAATTTGCCAACCAATTGTCCTCAGGCAGCTGTATCAACTTTTTTTAGAACCAAATCCCCTATTGAAAACAAGTTCTTTCGGATTTGTTTGTTGAAGTAGCGAGTCGTCAAACTTTTGACTTCTTTTTGTTGAAGGGCCGAGTCAGTTCGCCTTTCTTCCGTAACATCCAGAGCCAACATTGCACCATCGATGTTCGCTTCCTGTCACTCGGCCAGGTCCTCTGCGAATGATGAGGTCGTGACGACTTTTTGGTTGTGATGGTTTATTTGACCGGTAGTACTGTCTCCATTCCATGAGTTATCATGAAGGGCTTTTGGCCGGCCGCTGATAACGACATCATCTGAATCGCCCAAATCACAGAAGATAGTATGTCTGCCCAGTTTCCCTTGGCACTTTCCACTTTTTTCATTAGCAAGTTCAGGATGCTCTTATTGGCTGCTTCGGCTTGCCCGTTTATTCGAGTGTGATGGATTGAAGCAAACTGCAAATCAATTGCCTGTCTCACGTAGAAATATCTTACGCGCCGATCTGATTGTGTCCCTTGTCACTAATGGTGACCACCGACAGTCCGTATTTGCGTATGAGATTCAACTAGGTAAGTTTCGCACCATTTCAGCGGTGATTTAAGCGAGAAGTTTAGCTTCCATCCACTTTGAAAAGTACTCGACTGCCGCTATAAGGAATTTGCGTTGGTCTTTAGATGGGGGAAAAGAACCCAGGATGTCCAAACCCTAAGTGGCGAACGACCAGAGACTTAAAATCAGCTGAAGCTTGCGAGTTGGCTGATGATGGAAGGGCGCGTACTTCTGAAACCGCTCACATTTCCTTGAGAATTCTTCAACATTCTTGAGGAGAGTCGGCCAGAAGTAGCCTTATCGTTGTATCTGATAAGCAAGAGTTTTTCCACCAAAGTGGCTCCCACATTCCTCAGAGTGCACCTCCCTGAGAACGACTAACACTTCATCTTCCCGTAGGCATCTCAGGTACACTGAGGTCACTGATCGCCTGAAGAGTTTTCCTTCTATTATCTGTACAACACGACCTTAATTTTGAGGCATCTCAGATCTATGACATTTTCCTATACTTTTCATGTCTCTAGGTAGAGGATGTAGTGATCCATCTAGCTTTTGATTCCTTTGATAGATACTTCCATTGCTTTCGATTCCTCAATTGCAAGTTGAGTGATTCTCTGGGGAGTCCCGCCCAAACAGATGCGTTTGGACAGAATATCTACGACGTGATTTTCCTCATGATCATGTACTTTATCCAGATGTTTTTGATCCTTCCTATTTTCTTTCGTCTTTACGAGATACTTGGTCAATAGCTCCTCCCGAGATTCTAACTCTCCGTTGATTTGATTAACTACTAACAGGGAGTGCGACTTTACCAGCATATCCCAAGCGTCTATTTTGTAAGCCCAGCGAAGCCCAACGATCAGCGCTACGTATTCTGCTTGGTTATTTGTAACTTTGAACTCTCCACAATTGACCGGTAGACATGCTCTCTGGCCGGGCTGCTCAGTGCCAATTTTAATCCGGCGGTGGCCTGCTTGGAAGCTCCTTCGAACCCACATTCTATTGCTGGCGGGGCTTCCCCAGTCTTGATCTTTTGTCTCGGAGATGTTCGCCAAGAAGGTGGCTATTGCTTGAGATTTGAATACTGTCCGGGGGAAATACTTGATGTCATACTCGCTGAGCTCCACTGCTCATTATAATAGCCGATCAAAATGTTTTGGCCGAGTGAGTACGAATTTCAGTGGGTGATCGGCGACTACTCAAATCGGGTGCATCTGGAAATAGGGTTGGAGCCTGCGAGAGGAAATTATTAGTGTAAACGTTAGTTTTTTTATAATCGGGTATCTGGTTTTGGTGCCTTGGAGCACTCGGCTTGTGTAGTACACCGGAAATTGCTTCCCCACATCTTCCCTGACCAACACCGGCTTGATCGCTTTCGGCCGTACTTCGAGATATAGTGACAGTTCCTTCGCCGGCTTTTTTGGAATTTGGAGCAGCGGTGGTGACGCCAGCGAGTCTTTTAGGCCTTTGAATGCTGACTCGTAGTTGGCTGTCCACTCGAAGTGTTGATTTTTCCGTAGTGCTTTGAAGAATGCCTCACATGTATCACCAGATTTGGAAATGAATCTGCCAAGTCCTGCTAGCTATTCAGTCGGCTTGTCTCTGGACTTCCTTACATTCTGAGGGGAGAGCATGTCTAGGTTTGCTTGAACATTCTCCGAATTGGCCTTTAGACCGTCAGGGGTTAATAAAAAGCAAAGGAATTTATCGGTCGATGCTTCGACGGTGCATTTCAAAGGGTTCAACTTCATGTTAAAATTTTTTAAGGTCTCAAAAGTTTCTTTTAGATCTTCTATATATTGTTCAGCTGTTTTATTTTTTACTAGGATATCATCGATATACATCTCAACACTTTTTTCTTTGACTTGAAAAAATTACATTCATAAGGTGTTGATAGGTTGCCCCGACATTTTTAGCCCAAAAGACATTACATTAAAACAAAAACCTTCTTGTCCGGTAATAAAAGCGGCTTTCTCTGCTTCAGCTGGATGCATCTTTATGTGGCCATAGCCAGAGAAGGTTTCGTGGAAACTCATCGCAGAATAGTCGACTGTCGCATCAACCAGTGTGTTGATCCTTGGTGGAAATAATTGTTGTTCGGACAGACAACACTGAGGTTAATGAAGTCGACACACATTCTCTATTTGTCGTTGGGCTTCCGAACCATTATCACGTTTTAGAGCCAGGTTAGGTACTACACCTCTCAGATGTAGCCTGCCTCCTTTAGCTTTTGGACCTTTACTGCTATTGGCTCGGCCAAGGTCCTTGCGGTCGATCGAAGTTTCAGTTGCACTGGTCGAGGGAAGGGGCTGATGTTGAGTCAATGACATGCGACGTGCACTAGGACTCCAGTCATCTCCGCTGTTGTCCAAGCGAACACGCCTCGATGCGTGCGGAGAGTTTTGATCAGCAGGGACTTGGAGGACGGCCTCTCTAGTCTCGAGAACCTCTTCCATATGGGTTTGAATGTCGAGTGGCTCGGATCGACGCTGGTGACCGCTCGAAGATAGCAACTCCTGGACTACTCTTGGTTCCTTCGGACTGTGATTATTTCTCAATCTCCGGGAAATTTCATACCCACTTAGTACGTTGAAGCCACTACTTGGTAGCTATTCAGCAATGATTGGCCGACGATCGCATTATAAGTCGGTGGGGACTCCACCACCACGAAGTCCTTCGTGTTGGTAAAATGTTTTTCTCAATCACCCCACGAGATGGCCAGAGCGATTACACCTAAAGCTTCTTTCTTTTTGTCGGAGAAGCAGTACACTAGATCGACTGGTGTTGCCAACCGGTCGGTCTTGTGTCCCATTTTGTTGAATACCGTTTTGAATAAAATGTTTATCGTAATTTCGGTGTCGACTAAGATGCTGCCCACCTAGTAGTTATTTGTTTATGAAAGTCGTGACAACGATTGCCTCATTGTACGAGTTTCCTTTTGGCGGGAGATCTGCATCTGTAAAATTGATTGGAGGATGATTACGAGCGCAAGACATGATCGGTGTCTCTTCAGAGTGAACCGTCATGATGAATTCGCTTTCTCTGAAGATAGTCCGAATGATCCCGATCAGGTGGATTTCGTTCGCTCGAACGGGTTGTCTGTGGGCTCTTCCATCGGGACCTTCCCCTTTGACAACGACGTATTCCTTCAGTTTTTCGGCCTAAATGAGTTTCTTCACCAAATTCTTGAGATGGCGACATTCCTCCATGTCGTGCCTATGGTCCCGATAGTAGGCGCAATATTTGTTTGGATTGCGAAGGGTTGGTGTGGTTTTCAATGAAGGGGCCTTTTTGAAATAGTCCTTTTGAATGACATAGACTAGCTCGACCATCGACACATTCAGGGGCATTGAATTCTGCATTTTCCGATATATGTGCGGTCGCTCGTAATATTGAGCTGACTGCTGATCAGTGTGGTACCTTTGACTCTTGCTGCTACGGTTACTCCCTCAGCTATCTCGGGACCGGGGGTTGCCATTCTGTCGACCATTCGGGGCTCTATCGCTCTTCTGCTGCTTCTTGTTGTCCTGATCCTTTCGCTTCTGCTTCTGTTGGTTGAATGATTCCAGTTTGGCTTTCGAGGAGTTCGTAAGGTCCTCCTTGGCGGCGATATGGTCGTTGGCCAGTTCTAAGACTCCGACAAAGGATCTTGGTTTGAGCAAGTTTAGATCGTACTTGAACCGTTTACTAAAAATTCCTTGCTTCAGAGTGGTCCGACCGATGAGAGGCTCCAGGTTTTTCGCCTCCAGTATTTCCTTTTGGAAGCAAATGATGTAAGCCCGCAGGCTCTCATTCTCTCCCTGCTTGATATGGAGAAGGTCTCAGTATCCTTCCTTGGCTTTTGCACGTTGGCGAAGTGCGCCAAGAAGAGTTTTTTGAATTCGTAGAAGGATGGGATGATCTCATCTGACAGGTTGTTGAATCACCGAAGCACGACCTCATTTAGTGTGGTCAGGAAGAGTCGACACTTCATAGCGTCATCGATTTGCAGAACTCCAACCGACGANTATTTTTCACACAGCTGCACCAAACAGACAGTCAACTTCCCCACAGCTGCTTCCCTACAGCTGCTTTCTGGGGCAGCGCAGCTGCAGCTGAAAAGCTGAGAATCTGCAGCTGCGCCAAACAGACCCTCAGTATCCTTCCTTGGCTTTTGCACGTTGGCGAAGTGCGCCAAGAAGAGTTTTTTGAATTCTTAGAAGGTTGGGATGATCTCATCTGACAGGTTGTTGAATCACCGAAGCACAACCTCATTTAGTGTGGTCAGGAAGAGTCGACACTTCATAGCGTCATCGATTTGCAGAACTCCAACCGACGATTCGAAGGAAGCTATGTGGTCGGCTGGGTCGCTCTTCCCCTTGTAAGGATCCAGATGGGGAATCCTTGCTTCGTCGGGGTATAGTTTCTAGGATTTCGTTGAGAGAAGGGTATGCAGTCGGCTGGGCGTGGGCTCCTACACGAATCAAGATCCACCAGTGCTTGATCACTGGTGTAGACACCATACTGTCGGTGGGATGGGAGTCCCACTGCTCCTCGGCCGGTCAGTCACCAAACTGACCATTGGGTGCAGACAGATTTTTTGCGAGGGACTTTCTGAGATCAAGTTTCTCGAGATTCTCCTTCCGAGAATGGTGGTTCAATGTTCCTCTGAATTATGGCCGCTTGGTGGGCCTCAAACCGGTCCATTATTTATGCTTGTAGTGCCTGGACCTCCTTCTGGATCTCTCGCCGCACTATTTCTCTATTAAATTCCATGGGTACTGCGTTTTTCTGCATGGTTTCTCATTCGTAGTTGGCTCCGCTTCTCATATGGGGTATGTCCACGCTCACCGCACCACCTTTTAGGGTGTTGAATCCTAAATTGTTTTTCAAAAATATATGCTTCGAGAGTTGGAGCCGGGAGAAAAAGAAAGAGAAAGGTAGGACAATCAGAGAAATCTGAGTAGAGAGGCCGGGAAAATTCCCTTTATTCATTATTTTGCCCCTTATTGATAGGTGCATAAGTGTACAATTACAAAAACGAGGGAATGATTATGAAAACCACTTTTAATGCAATTAATGCGCTAATTTAATAATAGATTTATGATATTAGATTCGCGATACAATTTAGGTATAATAGAATGGCTTTGAGCTGGTCATCGTATTTGAATTCGGTCAACTGAGACGAGCACTCCCACTGAGGTAAAGCCGGATTGGTCGAATAGCTGTAATCGGATGTCCTTATTAGAAGTCTAGGCGGCTGAGATTGTAAGCGTGGTCCTCCGATTGGATCCATCGACATCACGAGTCGGTTGACTTGATCGATCAATCAGTCGTTGGATAGCCATTTCATATTACGCTCCTTTAGCCTGGTGCTTCAATTGTCTGGCCATCGTCCTTGGCCGTTGGATTTGCTTTGAGATTCATAATGGCTGTTTTGGTGAATACATTTATGAACTATCATTTGGAATGTACTTGGATTGGAATAGCATGCTATTCTGTGGTTGTCTGTAATGATTACTTGGTGCTTTGGCGAAGCAAGCACAGACAACCAATTCATTGTATGGGCTCCCTGAGGATTATTTTTTCAGTTAATCTCATTATTTGTGTAGGTATATAACCTTGAGCTGCCGTTTAAATATGAACTTTTTTCTATAATAATGAATATAATTTGTCTTAATCCTTACGTATTATTGATCTTTTGCTTTGACTTCTCTTCTCACTTGAAAATGTAGGTCATCATTGATTCTCAGCCTTTGTCAGTTTCCATACTTGCNACATTGCCGATCAATGCTGATTTTTCCGATGGGCGGACAGTTTCTCTGATGCTGAGGATGATGTTGGTAGCGATTTGCGAGTTTCAGATGACGAAGGGCAGACACAGGAGCTACAGCGTGTCATTGTTAGAAATAACATTACCATTATATTACTCGTCGTGGTCGTGGTTTTACAGTTTTTTTTCATTCTACTTCTCCTAACTAGTGGTTGAGTTGCATTTGTGTACTCTGGGCTATTTTGGATGTACGAAACTGTATGAGTTCCTACGTTTTATGTAAGAAAGAACGACTTCTCATGACTTAAGGTGCATTTATGTATGTTACATTTTATGCTTCTAAAATATGTTTGTAAATTTTTATATGTATAGATGAATTAATATTCATATACATTGATATTTAGATAAAGATAAATTTTAAACCTATTTGTGTTCAAAATTACAAA
>JXCR01146330.1:843301-855623 GCA_002079205.1 Phalaenopsis hybrid cultivar
TTGTCCTTGTTGATTAACATTTCTTAGTTATTTTCGGTGTGATCGTCGAGTCGTGAAAATTATATCGAGGTCGGCACTACACAATAATGACACAATTTTAACATACCGACCAGAATTTTGGTTCTGAAAAGATGGATGCCATGGTTGCTTGTGTCATGTTAACTATTATTTTTTGGTGGCAAACTATAAAATTTGTTTTCATTTTAATAAGACAACTTCAATCATCTATCCAACCTTAATGCTTAAAAGTGAATCTTTGAGATGCTTTGACAAATGCCCGACGTGCTTAGAATTGTGTGGGACATGTTTTTGAATTATGAATGGGGCACCATAACATAAAAAATCTCCGTGAAGCCATAACACATAACACATGATGCAGTGTACGCCGTGTTAAACATGGTGTAAAATTTTAAAAAAAAATTATTAACAAAAATATAGATAAATATAAAAGATTACTAAGTTGAAAGATAAAACAACATGGTAATAAAAACAAAAAAATAATAATAATACTTGAATTCTAATGCTCAACACCTAATTACTTAAAACTCAAAAAATTATAATTTTTTTTGGAAGTCTATTATTTTCATGAGAAATCAAATTAGTCATCCAAAAAATCATCATTATTATAATTTAGTAAAATCATGTTTCTTTCGTCAACATCATTATTATCTCTTACAAAATAATCTTCTTCTTCATCCTCATGGTGTGAGAGGAGAGCGGAATACATAATGGTTTGTCAAGAGACGGTGCGAGGGAACCTTTGATTGCCTTGGTTTTAGTTTAAATTGGATTATGCCCCATGTGTGTGTGTGTGTATATATTTATACATATTAACTTTGTTGATTTTACTTATATACCACAACTTTTTTGTATTTACATATTCAATACCAAAAGTTTTACATTTTCATATATTATATTGTCCTAATCACATCAAATCACATGCATGAGAATGTGTTACGGTGGTAATAATTTGAATGTTATTCAAGTAAATTTAAATTTTATGGGTTACACATTTAAATACATAAGAGCATCATTATACCATATAAGTCTCCTTTATTTTTTCATATTAAATCTTAAAAATTAACTTAGTGCGCGACATTAGGGTAATGCATACATGGCGCATTGGCCATGCATAGCGCAAATAGTGTGCATCTTGTTGTTGCGCCTTGTCGCAACATGCATTATTCACCATGACGCTTGCAATTTTGTGCAATTGGCATGTATTATGTCAGAGGTGTTTCAAGGCCAAATTAAGGTCGTGCACAACCCTACTTAAGGGGAGACATATGTAGGACACCTGAGGGACTTGTTTCAGGTTCTTTTTTTTATTTCCCCAGTTTACTTAGAATTCTGTATTTTATGCTACAAGGTTTTTAGCTCTTGTTCCCCTTGACAACATCTTTTCATCCCTTCACTTTCTTTTTGATGTCTTGGCTTTGCCCTTTTATTTTGATTTTTAGGCTTTCTCCAAGATATATATATATATATATTTGAAAAAGTCCTAGGACAATTATATTAAAGAGGAAAAAATACAGATAGGTTGTATGAGTGGTCCTAAAAGAAGACACCAACCCACACGATACAACATACACAAAAAACCTAAAAAAGAAAAGATACATATAAGATCCAAAAAAATAAAAACCATCAACACGGGCAAAAAGCTAGAGAAGACTCAGTTTAGTCCTGCCTCTGCCTCGAGTTCTCGGAAGAGAGCCGACTAGCAAATTGGTGAGGTGCGTGTCATTACTCGAAGTAATTAAAGTATCATCCATCAGATTCCTGAGCTCGAGTAGGTCTCAATTCTTTTTCTTCCATCTAGATGTGTAAACCTGTAATTCCTCATCCGAGAATTGGCTCATCTGATCGGTGGATTGGTCCAAAGGTGGTCGGATAAGTGTAGGCTGTTGCAAATCATGGACCCCATGTACTTAAGTAACATTAACATCTTGGTCGACCTGATGAGGCGGTAGAGAAGCAGTAGCAATATTGTCACCTGTAACATCAGTGATAAGTTATAGGGCAGGTGAAGTTTGAAATGTGTCCCCCGCCTCTACGAAAGGAGGCTCCAAAGATGGGGAAACTACGATATTGTGTGGAGGTTGAATGGTTGATATATGGATAGTGACATCTTCAGAGGTATTCTTTTGATGATCAATACTGTCGATAACTTGGAGCATATCGGGAGGAGGGGGAATTTCTGCCTCTGGCAGACCACTTTGCTTCTTTGGTCTGAGTGGGGGTGTAGATGATGACATTGAGAACTAGAGTGACCAAACATACGACAGTTCGAACAATACGAATGGAAAGACTCAATCACAACCTTTTGCCAATAACCATGGCGATGTGTGTCAAACCAAATTTCCTCAAAAGCGGTAGAAGTGATGTCCGTTTCAACAAGTACTCTGGCTTCAGATGGACGAGAAAGATAAAAGTAAAAATGTCCGTTTTGAGTGACTTACTATAAGCTGAGGCAATAGAGTACAACACTATTTGAATAAAATAATGAAATTTCAGGCCAGGGAGGCGAAAATCTAGATCAGAATGATTGGTGGTTCCCTCTGTGAGTCAAAATCCACCGATCATTTCAACATCTTCATTGCTCTATTATCAATCCAGATTACTCTTTTAGCAAATAATTGCGTGTAATCTTCTTCATTATTAAGTTGAATAAGAATGTGCTTTCCATCTAGAAGTCCAATTTTCCACTCTCCAATAAGATGTATAAACTCTAATTTCCTTACGAATAAGCTTCATTTTGGGATGACCATAAATAAATTTTTGACCTAATTCAAACGACAGGAGGAAGCGAGTTGATTACATTCAATTTCTGTAAAAAAGATGTCAGCCTTTCTATTATTCCTACCAGGTTTCTTGATGTCCTCCGCCAACTTAAACAAAGGAGGAAAATAACACGATTTAGAAGTACCTGAGGCGTGGACTCCCGTAAGGGCAGTAGCATACGATCTGTCCGAAGCCATCACCACAATAGGGAGGCACGACGAAAGAACAACGAAATTGCACTAGATGGAAGAGTGAAATCCGGAAGGAGCGAAGCAAAAATGAGCCCTCCCAAGTCGAGCAGTGGTCAAAGCAGAAACGACGAGCCGAAGATGGTTGGGGCGAAATTGCACTAGATTTCAAAGCCGTGGAACGCACAACTCGACGAGCTCTTCGAAGACAGACATCAACCGCGAAAGGGTCGAAACCGCAGAAGACACGAGCCGCAGAAGACAGAGCCTCAACGAAGCTCGACGAAGACGATGAAGCAGAGGATTTTTTAAACAAAGACGACGAAACGAAGGATTTTTCGAGCGTGAAATCACTTTAGCAAGCTAGGGTTCGCCGTGAGGCGATATTGAGAATTGGAGTGACCAAACATAGGACAGTTCGAACAATAAGAAGAGAAAGTCTCAATCACAACTTTTTGTCAATAACCATGGTGCTGTGTGCCTAATCAAATTTTTCTCAGAAGCGGTATAAGTGATGTCATTTTCAACGAGTACTTTGGCTTCAGATGGACGGGAAAAATTAAAAGTAGGAATGTCTGTTTTGAGTGACTTACCATGAACTGAGGCAATAAAGTACAACACTTTTTGAGTAAAATAATGAAATTTCATGCCAGGGAGGCGAATCCAGACCGAAATGATTGGTGGTTCCGACTGTGGGTCAAAATCCACGGACCATTTCAACATTTTCATTGTTCTATTATCAATTCAGATTACTCTTATTGCAAATAATCGCGTGTAATCTTCTTCCTTATTAAGTTGAATAGGAATGTGTCTTTCATCTAGAAGTCTAATTTTCCACTCCCCAATAAGATGCATAAGCTGATAATGTGTTATTGAGAAGGGCATAAGTTTGATGACCAATATTGCGTTTCTCAACTTCTGAATTAATGATGCTTCTTTAATATGCTCATATAATCATATTCTATCACACTGGTGTTAATCTTTTTTAGGATATTTGATATTTAATGGAAAGTGTTAACATTGGCAAAATTTTACATTGGTTAATGAATTCTAATATTGATAGGTTATTGATAGGCGACAAATAATACACATGTGAAACATTAAAAATTTAATTGTAAATATCAATGTTTGCTTTTCTTTTGTTATTATTAAGCTTATTTGATAAAGTATCTTGGTATTATACTTTTTGAAGAGGACATATGGCCTATAGTGCTATTGATGGCGAGTATTGTGTGGCTTAACTTCTAAATTAATGTTGTTTCATCAATTTGCTCATATAATAATATTATATTTGATTTTTTTGAAGATCACATCTATGTCACTCTTTTTTAGGATATTTTATAATTTATCGAAGATGTTAACATTGGAAAATGTTACATTGGTTAATGAATGTTAATATTAATGTTTTATTGACAGTTGACAAATAATATACACATCAAACATAAAAAATTTAATTGTAAATAACAATGTATGCTATTCTTTTGTTATTATTAAACTTATATTATGAAGTATATGGTATTATATTTTGTGTCGATTTTAATAAAATAATAGCACGAGTATTTTAACTAAACATTTTATGCTACTAATTTATTAAGAGAATATTACGTCGATGAAATGCCATTTAATATTTTTTATAATTTTGTTGTGAATAATTAGGAGTCCTTAAGGAAAGCTAACGAATTATTTTTCATCCTTTTTAAGACCCAACAACACCCTTCAATTAACTTGTCGTGGTTCCCCTATCTCGCAAGAGTTACGCTATCTTGCCATACTCATCTAGCTAATTTTTACACTTGATATGGAGTTCGCTAGTTTTCTTCTGTTGACCTCACTTTTTGATCAACCCTTATATCCAATCTCATCGGGACAGATAACCTTCCCCTTAGTATGACTAGATGACTAAATTGAGCTCAGATAAGCTACGACTTGAACCTCACTAACGTATGAGTTAGCTTTAATTTAACCTATGATTAAAATCCACCTAAACAAAATTAAAAATAACCAAACTAAAATTGAACCAAACATGTCCAAACTTCAACCAAAATAAATGTTAGATAAATAAATTCATTTAATTTAATCAATCGAAACCCATTAAATGCTTTCAATTAGAATCCACCAAATTTTGTCTCATAGGGTGTGGCCCGCATTTTAAGTTGAAATATCTTGAAATAAGGCTCACTTCTTGACCAAAACAATCACCTGTCCTCTCATTAGAAGACCTTCCATGTTGGCAAGATTTCCGATCTCTAAACATGCCAAATGCCAAAAAGGCCTCGAAGTGCTAGCTCTGGCTGGCTTAACCATGCCACCCTTTGGCGTGGCTACGCCAAGGCCTCTTTGACGGTGTAGTTAAGCCTCGAGGTGGCGTAACTACGCCGTACCACCCGAGGGGGCGGCTTAGTTATGCTACTTGGCGGCATGATCACGTCATCACCAGTTCAATTCTTGCTCAATTTTGAAGCACCAATTACTCTCGCCTACAAATACCACCGCCTCTACTCCTTAATTTAACCCATCACTCGCCTCTAGGCAGAAGGATCCATCACTCCCCTCCTCTCCTTGGTTTGCTTTTCCACTTTGGTGTCTCAGTCAGTCTGTTTCCTCTCTGGTGATGTTTTTTTAGCCATTTTATGTCACTTTAAGTTTCTCAATATGAAACACTTGTACTCCATATTTAGTTTGTTTAATATGATCTCTATGTATGCTTTCCCTTCATGTATGGGACTTACATGTGAAACACTTAGATTCCATTCTTAGTTTTATGCTGTGTTTTCCATGTGTATTTTTATTTTGTGTATGGGATTTACATGTGTTCCTCGTTCTATGTGCAGGATCTCTATACTTAGTTTACCTTCACATGTAATCTTTATATGTATTTGTATCCTCATGAGTAAAATTTTCATGTTTAGAATTCTCTCATATAAGGCTCCCATGTGTAAACTTTCATGTATTTCCTTTTATGTATTTTTATTTTGTGTAAAACAATCAGTTCCATGTGTAGCTCCTAGAGTAATGTACGTTCACATATGAGACTGCTAAGTATGATTCACCTCAACGCGGGAGAGCCACTTCCTCTTCCCTACCCTAGCTGAAAACCAACACTTCCCCGTCCATACATGAGCCGAAACTCCACACTTCCCCCTCCATACCCTAGCTGAAACTCCACACTTCCCTCTCCATACCCCAGTCGAAACCCTAAATCAACCCTTCTTCATCCTAGTTGAAACCCTAAACTTCTCTTCCTCACCCAAGTCGAATTCCTAGCTTAACCTCCACTGCATCTTTCTCTCCCTCACTTAACTGAACGATCTCATTACCCAAACATCTATTTATTTCTCATGACATGAATCTTAACATTAGTTCATGGCTTGAATCTTTGCTTTAGTTCTTTGTCATGTTTCGTGCAAAAAGAAATTCATGTGATAATGTGTCCATCTCATGTAAAAGGAAAAATAAATCCGCATGTGTTAGCTCTATATCTATTGTGATAGAAAACTCATTCGATAGTCTCATGTCCAAAGAAAAATTTATCTGTTTATTTTTATGCCTAAAATAAAAATTCTAAGTGTTTAGTTCCATGTCTCAAAACAAAAATTTCATATGTTAGTTTCATATCTCATGTGCCAGTGATATTGCCTCATCTAAACATAGAAGTTAGAATTTTTCATGTTTCCATGCCAAAAAATAGAAATTGGGACCTTACGTTTTAAGCAAAACTCTTTGTTTGACATACATGCCTAGGAATGATTATTTTTATACGTTTGTTAGACAAAAACTTGTTGCAAAAATTTACATAATTGTACTAGTGTAAGCTACGCATTGGAAAGAAATAATTATTATCATTAGCTCTTTCTTTTTCTATAATTATTATCATTAACTCTTTCTTTTTCTATAAAAACTCATGTAAATCTAAATATGGTCTAAGTCAAAAGATTTTATAAAGTTTAAAGATGAACTCTAAAAAGAGGGTAAAAATATAATGTAAGTCCATGTGTTCTAATTCAAAATATTCTCATAAGCTTATTTTCTAAAAAGTTTAAATTGATCAAAACTTAATTTTTCTTTTAAGGTGGAGTAAGTTTCTTAATGAATAAAGATATTTGTGAACCCAAATAACACTTTCTAAAATAAATTTTTAACAAAACTTTCCATGATAAAAAAGAAAACTTTAAATATTTTCTAAATAAAGACATTTTTAAAACCAAAATTAAAACTTTTTAAAGTGAAATATTCAAAAAGAAAAGTCATGGAAAACATTTTCGAAGGGAAAATTAAATAAAAAATAAGAATAAAAATCTTTTCAAACCCAAATAAACCTTTTTATAGAATTTAAATTAAATATTTTCAAGAGAAAGTTTAACCTTTTAAAGAAAAAGTTAAACTTCTTTAAAATTCAAATTGAACTTTTCCGAGGTAAAACTCAAATTCATACCTTCTCAATGTAAATCCTAAATGGATTAATCCTTAAACTAAATAAAAACAAAAATTTCCAAAAACAAAACAAAACCTTTAACAAAACAAAACATTTTTAAAATAAAACTTAACTTAGATATTTTAAAATGAAACTTAAGGAAATCTCTTAAAAACCTAAATAAACAAAGTAAAACTTTCTATGAAACTTAAAAAAAGCTTTTTCAAACTAATGAAAACAAGCCTAAACACAACTCTTTTCTATATCATCTTGTGAGCTCACCAATTGTATAAATTATCATACCAAAATTTTATGACTTTGCAAATCTCTCGTGAATTGTCAACTAATACAAGACTTAAACATGTTTATTAGTTTGACCTATAAATGGATATGTTTTCTTTTAAAAACATGTGATTTACAAGCTTAACTCTTAAATATATAAGTCTTGAGCAATTTCATATTTACATATTTCTCACATTAGATTCACTCACATGCTTAATAGTATTTTTGTGTGTGACAAAAATATTTTTCAAAAATATATTTTCATATGTGTGAAAATAAAAATTTTGGGAAATGAAGTATGTGAATGAAACTTAAGTGTGAAGACTCTAAATGTGGAAGACTTAAATAACATACCTCTTTGGCATTTAAGTTTCAATATAGAAGAGTAAATAATATATTAGAAGTCAAACTTGAGTGAAAATCAATGGAAAATACTAACTTAGGATAGAAAATCAACTATTAAAAGCTAAACCTAGAAGACCATGATTCTCACAATGACTGACAAACCAGGAGTGGAAACAAATCTCGCATGAAATATCAAACCCCAAAAACTAAAATTCATAAACTTAAATCATTGTAATCACCACTAGGTAGATCAATTATGAACTCTAGGTTAGTTAATTTAGAAACAAAACCCAGGATCACTCACTCACACCTTAGAATAGTTAAGTTTAGAAGTCTAAGTTAGATTACTAGATACTCCTAGTTAGGCTAAAAATTTGGACATATAAAACAAATAACGTTAGCCCTTTTTGATTATGTAGGTGCCCTAGGAAGTAACCCATAGTTACTGACAAAGACATCTCGAACCACCTAATAGTAAGAAAGTCTATATTCTCCATCACTATGATAATAATGAATATCTCTTATTGTCTGGTTGGTTAATAGTTTAAGAATCCTAATGTGCTTGGATGATGGAAAGTCATGAGCATTTTGACTGGAGACATTATTCCAAAAAAATTAAGCTAGTCCACTTTCTATCCTCGTAGAATCTAGATTTATTTTAAGATTAATGTTTCACTCTCATTTAGAAATCTTTATACCTTATCATGTTCCCTAATTTAGGATTCAAATCCTTTATGTTAACTTTTCTAGTCCATCCCTTTTCAATCCAAATCAATCAATGCAAATCAACATTTTCAACCTGAGTAAACCCTTTTTCCAATTTGAATCAAACCTTTTGGATCTGAACCAAATTCTTTTAATTTAAAACTAACATTTTCATGACTTTCATACAATACCTTTCCAAAACTATAAATTTTCAAGCGCAAAGACTCTAAAACCACCCTTTTTCAAAACTTTTAAAACTTTAAAACCTTTTCAAAACCCTAAACTTTGCAAACTCTAAAATTAATTCAAATTTCAAAATCTTTTTCTAAATTTAAATTTTCAAACAAAACACACTTTAAAACTTTTAAATCCTTCAAAACACAAGACTTAAAATTTTTAAACCTTCAAAAACTTCAAAACTTAAAGCTTTTAACTTTTAACACCTTCAAAACTCAAAAAATAAAAACATGAAAAACCTAAAAAAATTAAAACAAAACTTTTAGAACTATAAAAACTTTAAAACTTCAAAACTTAAACTTTTAATACTTCAAAACTTAAAACTTCAAAACCAAATATTTCAACTTCAAAATTTAAAATATTTAAATAAACTTCAACATGATGTTAAAATTCAAACAAATTTCAGATAATTTTAAACAAAATATAATACCTATAAATTCAAACAAACCTTCATAAATTAGTTTTAACAACCCTCAAGCAATCCTTAACAACCTTTAAACAACTTGTAAACCAACAAACCTTGTTCAAAATAAACCTTCTTTTACTCAAATTAATAAATTTAAATCAAATCCAACCAACTCAAGTTTTCAGCTCAAATGAATCCAATCCCAAACCAAAATCTTTTCAATCCAAATCAAACTCTTTCAAACATATCAATCCCAAGTCAAACCCTATCCAAACAATCAAGTCCAAATTAAACATTTTCAAATCAAATCTAATTTCCGAAATCCAACAAAATCAAAATTATCATTATTTTAACAAATTCACAATTTTAATTTCAATGGCTTGTCTTCTTCTCATGGTTGTCCAATCATTTTCCTTGGTCTTTCCTTGAGATTTTGTCATTGGACTGTAAGTCCTAACTTTTTAATTGCCATCAAATCTTTTTCAAACACATCCATCGATCTGAGGTCTAGAAACATCAATCTTCAAGACACTTACCTTATAATCATGTTTGATATGACAATACTATAATCGAGAGGGAGCTAAAACTCAAAGGATGGAAGTAACTACGAGGATTTATTCTCATAAGGATAACAGACACCATCATAAAATCAACCCTACCTTACACATGTAAGGTTAGATAATAATCTTTGGTTACGAAGACCCCCAAATCTTAAAGATTATTTTCATCTGAATTGTTAGATTCTTTTTTAGGTAATATTTTTACCTCTCGGGCAGCATATTTTTCTTCAAATGACGTTTTCTATCATTTAGATAGCAATCTTTCAAGGTTTGTAGAGGACATGAGAAAAGAGATCCCAATCATCTTCCCTTCCCCTTCACTTTTTCTGCTAACAGAATCCATTATAAAAGTAAACCTGGCAGAAAATCTGCTTGGAGTATTAAGTATCTTTAGAAATGATCTGTTCCAGAAGTGCTAAAATGATCAGCAAAGTGTTATGCTTCACTAGTCTACTTATTTGATATGAGTAAATTATTAGCGCAACTGTCTGCTTGCCTTAACATGCAAATCCCGAACTGACTGGTTATTACTGTGTTGTTGAGCATGCCCAGAGGGCAATATCATTTGTTAATCTGGCTTTGTTTCCTATAAGAATGAAATTCTCTTTTCTTACGTTAAGTTTGATTAGGTGGTTTGATTAAGGGTGTGTTTGGGGGAAGCTTATGCTTATCCAGATAAACAGCTTATCCTGAAACGCGGCCCGCGGGGGTTGACCTGCGACCTGCGTTTAGAGTAAAAACCCAACCGTGTTTTAGGATAAGCTGCCGAAACATGTTTTTCAAACGGTGAAGCGGCGCACTTATAAGCTGCCCCAAACAGACCCTAAGTCTTCCTTTCTATGCATTTTAATGGCTTTTTACAAAATATTCTTAGGATACGTAGTTAGACACCACTGTTTGTAATTTTGTTGGATCAGAATGTCAAAATGAAAAGTTATGTAATTCAATCCTTATATTATAAGGCTTCAATAATTTTATGTGACTTTCCATTTTCTTTTCTTCGTTTTTATGCTGGTGGTTTATTGGTTAAACATCATTCATTACAAAGTAACTGATAAGGAAATATTNGGTGTCATGTTAACTATTATTTTTTGGTGGCAAACTAGAAAATTTGTTTTCATTTTAATAAGACAACTTTAATCATCTATCCAACCTTAATGCTTAAAAGTGAATCTTTGAGATGCTTTGACAAATGCCCGACGTGCTTAGAATTGTGTGGGACATGTTTTTGAATTATGAATGGGGCACCATAACATAAAAAATCTCCGTGAAGCCATAACACATAACACATGATACAGTGTACGCCGTGTTAAACATGGTGTGAAATTAAAAAAAAAAATTATTAACAAAAATATAGATAAATTTAAAAGATTACTAAGTTGAAAGATAAAACAACATGGTAATAAAAACAAAAAAAATAATAATATTACTTGAATTCTAATGCTCAACACCTAATTACTTAAAACTGAAAAAATTATAATTTTTTTTGGAAGTCTAATATTTTCACGAGAAATCAAATTAGTCATCCAAAAAATCATCATTATTATAATTTAGTAAAATCATGTTTCTTTCGTCAACATCATTATTATCTCTTACAAAATAATCTTCTTCTTCATCCTCATGGTGTGAGAGGAGAGCGAAATACATAATGGTTTGTCAAGAGACTGTGCGAGGGAACCTTTGATTGCCTTGGTTTTAGTTTAAATTGGATTATGCTCCGTGTGTGTGTGTATATATATTTATACATATTAACTTTGTTGATTTTACTTATATACCACAACTTTTTTGTATTTACATATTCAATACCAAAAGTTTAACATTTTCATATATTATATTGTCCTAATCACATCAAAACACATGCATGAGAATGTGTTACGATGGTAATAATTTGAATGTTATTCAAGTAAATTTAAATTTTATGGGTTACACATTTAAATACATAAGAGCATCATTATACCATGTAAGTCTCCTTTATTTTTTCATATTAAATCTTAAAAATTAACTTAGTGCGTGACATTAGGGTAATGCATACATGGCGCATTGGCCATGCATAGCACAAATAGTGTGCATCTTGTTGTTGCGTCTTGTCGCAACATGCATTATTCACCATGACGCTGAATTTTGTGCAATTGGCATGTATTATGTCAGAGGTGTTTCAAGGCCAAATTAAGGTTGTGCACAACCCTACTTAAGGGGAGACATATGTAGGACACCTGAGGACTTGTTTCAGGTTCTTTTTTTTATTTCCCAAGTTAACTTGAATTCTGTATTTTATGCTACAAGGTTTTTAGCTCTTGTTCCCCTTGACAACATCTTTTCATCCCTTCACTTTCTTTTTGATGCCTTGGCTTTGCCCTTTTATTTTGATTTTTAGGCTTTTTCCAAGATATATATATATATATATATA
>JXCR01146330.1:876638-892038 GCA_002079205.1 Phalaenopsis hybrid cultivar
AGAGAAAAGAAGATCCAACGCAAACCATCAAACCACAACAACAAACAATCGATGTATATGATATACATACAAAAAGAGTCAATGACATTAGACAACAACAAGAACGAATGGAGAGGAGAAGGAGAATGGGGAGTTTTTTTTAGAACTCCAATGACAGAAAATGGATGGGAGAAGCTGAAACATAACGAGGGGTATTTGTGGGGAAAAGAGGGAAATAGAGAAAACGTAGAGGGGTAGCATTGACATTACAAACGCTAAATGGAGGTCAAACCATGAAACACACCAGTCTCCCCCAGTCCTAGCTTTCGTTGTTTCGCGAACGATCGACAACAAAATGTAACGAGAATGACACCCCCAAACGACCTTTAACAACATTTTAAAAATGGTAATAAGTGAAAAAGATGCCTCAAACACACCCTAAGTCTGTTATGATAAGTTGCACATGCCATCTATTGTAGTTGTCAACTACCTCAGCTTTTCATCCTCTCATTACATCCATTGGATCATAACAGTAGGCTCGTTACCTTAGCCTTGTATATAGACTTATTTGAAAAATCTAGGATAGTCGCACCTAGGAACAAGGTGCAAAAAAATTACAACTATCCTCGATTTTTCCTTCCTCCGCAACCTTCTTGACTCTACTGTAATAACAAAATGGCTCTTTACCTTAGCCTTGTATACAAAATGGTGCTATGATTAAAATGCATTGAGAGCTTTATATTTAATTCCAATCTAGCATGATTTTATTAATCTTATTTAGTTTCANTATCCCTTTCCACAAGTATTCTGGCCACCAAGGGTCTGGTTAGGTTGAAAGTAGGAACATCTAGCTTCAAAGGATTCCCTAGGATGGCCCCATAAGATTAGAGAATCTGATGGTGAAAAAATATATCTTGAGACCAGGTAAACTAAATCATATCGACACAGTGAGAGATTCATGATTTGGTTGAAATTAGGAGACCACTTGAGTAACTTCATAGCTTTTCTTGCGATATTAAGATATTTCTTGGAGAAATTTCTGGTGTAGTCTTCAACCATTATTAGTTGGATCAACACATGTCTCCCATCCATAAGTCCCACATTCCACTTGTCTACTGGCTTAAAATCGTCTACACTCTTTATGATAACCTCCATAGTTGGGTGTCCTCACTGAAATTTTCTAATGAAAGCAAACTTGAATTTTTTTATCAGGTATAAATTTATGAGTCAGAAAAAAAAATTGTTGCTTTCCTACATTTCCTACTTCCCTTCTTAACAAAAGGAAAATCATGTGTGTCATCGCGACATTCCTTATAATTTGAGGGGAATACCACCACGGACTCTACCTGAGGGTTTCCCACCACGTGGGCAAAGGAAGCCTTTGTAGGTTCAGCAAAAGAAGAAGGAAGTGCCATCGGCATACCACCTGACAGAGCCGTGCACAAATAACAAAGCAGAATATGAAGCACGTGAGAAACTTGTGTCGGGCTGGAGAGAAAGGTGCAGAAGCAAAGCAAAAGATCAGGCTGAAAAAGTATTGGCGCAAACACGAACAAAAGAAGCGTAAAAAACCGACGCAGAACGACGAGCTGCGGAGCTGGCCATTGCAGCTCAACGAGGTTGACGCTCGACGCAGAAGCTGGCGCTAACGAAACCACAGAATCCCTACGTCGTTGTCGACGATCGCAGAAAACAAAATGATACTCTGTTGACATGTTAGCAGTGCTAGCGGCAGAGGCGAAGACTTTAGCGTCGAGCTGTCGTCTCGATCTGCTTGCTTCAAATCTTCTTCATCTTCATCGCCGCGATCGTCTTGGAACACAAACCCCCATATTATACCCATTGTAAGATGTTTGGTCATATCCTTGATAAATGCTACAAGCTCCATCCTAATTTGAAAACTAAGGTTCAAGTGAATAATAATGGGTCTAACCCCACTGCTCTGGACATTTTAGTTCCACATGGGGTGGATACTACCAAACAGGTGGTGTCTGTTGCCCCTGAGGACCCCCTCATGACATTGTTGTTACTGTTACTAAGAGGGATGTGATGTTGGCACCTTCAAACCCCATAGAAAATAATACTGATGGACTATTACCTACAAATGAAAGTGTTCAGACTGATAATCAGGAGAGCCTCGCAGCTCCACTTCTTCAGGAAGTATCCGATGTAGAGGCAACTCATACTACACATANGATGACCCTATAAGGTCTTCTAAAAGTAACTCAAATGCTTCTCATCTATGATATGTTAAACCTTCTTCAGTAGGGGCAACTCAGGTGATAAGCTTGATATATATATATATATATATATATATAGTCATATTGATGCTTCTCTCAATGCCTTGTAAAAAGGTAGTTCGAAGCACCACAATGCCAAAGTTTGTATAAACACCCATTATCTTATAACAACTACTATTAACCTTGTTGAGGTTTCTTTTGTGGTCTCAACTATAATTAAATGCATCTGTCCCTCATCAATTCATAGTTGGTACTCCTCCTTTGTGTATTCACGTTCTTCAGTATCTACTGTATCATTATTCATTTCTTTAATGGCTCCTTGTTCGATGAAATAGATCATACTCTTGATTGGGCAATATGATATATGATGCCCAAAATCGTGGCACTTGATGCATTTTCTGGCTAGGACAGATTTGAGAATGCTAGTTTGCTTCACACATTCTCCACTTAGAATTAATTTCTTCTCAGGAGAGTTGAGCTTGGATGTTTCCCTAGGTGTACTTTGGCTACGTGATCCTAAGATTGAACTCTATCTGTAAGATCCGGCGAGCATACAGTGATTTTAAATATCTTGTTTCATCTTAGAACAAGTAGTAATTATACTCTTCCCTCACGCTGTCGAAGAATCTTCAAGGTCTCTCATTACAAAAATGCATTATTTTTTAACTTGTTGATAACTAGTTTCACCATTCTGTTATGTGGGACTTTCTGGTACTCAAAGATGTGTTCATGGTCTGGAGCTACTCGATGAACTCGTGCGGAACTAAATGTTCATCAAATATAACTTATCTACCTTTACTTCAAATTTCTGATTTCTCTGATATTTTAGGCCAAATCTTTGGGTTAGTGGTTCTTGATCTCTAAAATTTGTCTAGTGGAAGAGATTTACTTCATTATTTTGATCTGGCAAGTCATTGTTGTGGTTATGGGCGATCCTTTCGAATTTCCCCCTCTAGAAGTTTGTAAGCCTCTATTACAGTTAGAGGATTTTTCGCTACACCATTTCCAGAAAAAGTTCCTAAACATCGATTTGCAAATTTCAGATAAGCGACATTGTGTCATTTCATCTCGATCATGCATGGTTAGGGTTTGAGTTTGGGTAAGTGGAAGAATATGTATGGAAAGAAAGAAAATTTTTTGTGTTATGTAGTGGAGGATTGAGGTAACTCTAGGATAAGATTAGAATTTGGCTAGTTATGATACTAAACGATATTGTAGTTAACTCAAACAATAATATGAAAGTAAATATTATTACTAAAAGTAAGTATATGATTACAACTGAACACACTTAGAAGGAAAAATAACCATATACACGACACATAAGGGGTCAAAAAGCCCCCATAAGGGGTTAATCCAAGGGTGGTAGTGGTCGGTCACATGGAGTGGACAAAATGGTAAGGGGTCGAAAGGGTGGTAGAAGTGCTAGTAGGCGGTAATAACAACAACACGAGGATTGTTGGGTTGTGGTATGGAGATAGAAGCAAGCCCGTGCTACTAGGCAACATAATGAAAACAATATAAAAATAGGAATTGGGAGTTTTAGGAGGTGACAACAAGGTGAGCACGGGTTTGAGAGGTAGCGACAATACAAAGGAAAGGGAGCAGGGTTGGCTTTGGAAGGTATCAGTAGGGGTACATGGAGTTTTAGGAGGGGGACAACAAACTAGGTTGCAAGAAACAAATATAGGTGTTGTCTGTCGGTTGCAATAGAGGATGATGAGGGCAAGGAGGAGGCGACTGGGTGGTAGGAGGCTAGTTATTTGGTTGATAATNGTCTTTATAATAGCATTTATCTTATTGTTCTGAGAAGACAAGTACAAACTATGTATCTAACTTAATAATGGTCCATATTGTCTTGGGCCATACATCCTCTCTATAAAGAGCATCCCTACCACCTTTCCTAATAAAGCTCCAAGTTAGAGGTCATCAATTTAATCATTATGAAAATATTGTGCTCCACTTAGTATTCATAGATGAAGCTAAAATAATCAAGATTGGTTTGATTTAACCCACATAACAATAAGAAAGTAAATATGTGATTACAACCAAACACTTTTGAAAGGGAAAATAAAAACAAACACGACACACAGATGCCCCATATGGGGTTGATCCAGAGATGGTGGTGGTCGGTTATGTGGAGTGGATGACATGGTAAGGGGCCAAAATGATGGTAGGGGTGTCCATAGGTGATAATAACAACATCACGTGGATTGTGGGGTTGCTAGTGGAGTTGTAGTTTGGTGAAGGCAGCTAAACCAGACGGATAGAAAGTGGAATAACAATGATAGAACAATAGTATTTACTATTTGGGGGTTACATTAAGGCAGACACAGAATTGGGAGGGAGCGATAGCGTAAAGGAAAGGGAGAATAGTTGGTTTTGGAAGGCGTCATCAATGATACATTGAGTTTTGGAAGGGGGACAACAAAGTGGACTGTAGGAAACAACATAAGGGATGTCTAGCGGCAATAGCGGGGGAGGATGGCAAGAAAGCGGTGATTAGTTGGCAGGAGGCTGGTAAGTTGGTTGGTGGTTGGTTGGTATTCGACAGTGAGAAGATGGGTGGTTGGGAAGGGTGGCGAGAATAACACATTGTTCTCTGGGGTGATTGCAGTAGGTACGATGACGACAACAACAAAGGGATGGTTGCAGAGGAAGGGAAAGTCAAGGATAATCACCATCTTAAAATGAGATACTATAAGAGCACCACTCTCCCTTGGATACAACCCTAGAAGGGAAAACCGGAGATATCAACGACTGTCTCAACAACAGGCATGATAAAAGTTAAGAATCCAAACCCTAATACAACACATATGTAGGAAATGACTAGAAAGGAAGGAAAAAAAGGAAAAAAAAGTTTGATATTGGAAAGAAATCAAAGGAGGAGCCGCTAGGTTTGACTCTGCATCGTTTGCACAACCTAGATGCCGCATCAGGTACAGGTTGTCGAAGATGCCCATGTCAGTCTCCTAGAAATGGGTGAGCTTCAATTTCATCCGTTAAAGCTTCTATCTTCTCATTGTATAGTGTGAGGTTGACCATATTGAAGTTAGAAGAAATAACATAATATCCTAAGAAGTTAGTTATATAGGCATTTTCATTCCAACGCATATATTGATAGAATAAGTATCCATCCTATTTTGGCACAATCCAAACCAAAGTTGCATATCGATGTAGATTTTTATAAAGTAATCTTTGAGCCATTGAATCTGTGATTTGGCTCTTACTCTCATCGTACTCAAAAGGGAGTATTCGATACAAAAATTTGTATGAAGAAATTAACTCTGGACTTAAATTTGTAGCAGATTAGGAATTTCTCAATAGCAATCACTCAAGAGATGCCTCTTCTTCTTATTTGGAAAGACTTCGATCCCATTGTAGGATGTTCTTCCCTGCAAAGCCCATAAGACGATTTCCAACACTGCAGGTCATCCCTTCTCTCTGTTCATCTATCAGTGGGCACACTAATGAGCTAAATTTAATACATAGATGACCCTATAAGGTCTTCTAAAAGTAACTCAAATGCTTCTCATCTATGATATGTTAAACCNCACAACATAAGGGATGTCTAGCGGTAGTAGCGGGGGAGGAGGGCAAGAAAGCGGTGATTAGTTGGCAGGAGGCTGGTAAGTTGGTTGGTGGTTGGCTGGTATTCGACAGTGAGAAGATGGGTGGTTTGGAAGGGTGGCAGGAATAACACATTGTTCTTTGTGGTGATTGCAGTAGGTACGATGAAGACAACAACAAAGGGATGGTTGCAGAGGAAGGGAAAGTCAAGGATAGTCACCATCTTAAAATAAGATATATAAGAGCACCACTCTCCCTTGGATACAACCCTAGAAGGGGAAACCGTAGATATCAACGACTGTCTCAACAACAGACATGGTAAAAGTTAAGAATCCAAACCCTAATACAACACATATGTAGGAAATGACTAGAAAGGAAGGAAAAAAAGGAAAAAAAGTTTGATATTGGAAAGAAATCAAAGGAGGAGCTTCTAGGTTTGACTCTGCATCGTTTGCATAACCTAGATTCCGCATCATGTACAGGTTGTCGAAGATGCCCATGTCAGTCTCCTAGAAATGGGTGAGCTTCAATTTCATCCGTCAAAGCTTCTATCTTCTCATTGTATAGTGTGAGGTTGACCATATTGAAGTCAGAAGAAATAACATAATATCCTAATAAGTCAGTTATATAGGCATTTTCATTCCAACGCATATATTGATAGAATAAGTATCCATCCTATTTTGGCACAATCCAAACCAAAGTTGCATATCAATGTAGATTTTTATAAAATAATCTTTGAGACATTAAATCTGTGATTTGGCTCTTACTCTCATCGTACTCAAAAGGGCGTATTCGATAAAAAAATTTGTATGGAGAAATTAACTCTGGACTTAAATTTGTAGAAGATTAGGAATTTCTCAATAGCAATCACTCAAGAGATGCCTCTTCTTCTTCTTTGGAAAGACTTGGATCCCATTGTAGGATGTTCTTTCCTGCAAAGCCCATAAGGCGATTTCCAACACTGCAGGTCATCCCTTCTCTCTGTTCGTCTATCAGTGGGCACACTAATGAGCTAAACTTAATACATAGATGACCCTATAAGGTCTTCTAAAAGTAACTCAAATGCTTCTCATCTATGATATGTTAAACCTTCTTCAGTAGGGGCAACTCAGGTGATAAGCTTGATATATATATATATATATATATATATAGTCATATTGATGCTTCTCTCAATGCCTTGTAAAAAGGTAGTTCGAAGCACCACAATGCCAAAGTTTGTATAAACACCCATTATCTTATAACAACTACTATTAACCTTGTTGAGGTTTCTTTTGTGGTCTCAACTATAATTAAATGCATCTGTCCCTCATCAATTCATAGTTGGTACTCCTCCTTTGTGTATTCACGTTCTTCAGTATCTACTGTATCATTATTCATTTCTTTAATGGCTCCTTGTTCGATGAAATAGATCATACTCTTGATTGGGCAATATGATATATGATGCCCAAAATCGTGGCACTTGATGCATTTTCTGGTTGGGACAGATTTGAGAATGCTAGTTTGCTTCACATATTCTCCACTTAGAATTAATTTCTTCTCAGGAGAGTTGAGCTTGGATGTTTCCCTAGGTGTACTTTGGCTACCTGATCCTAAGATTGAACTCTATCTGTAAGATCCGGCGAGCATACAGTGATTTTAAATATCTTGTTTCATCTTAGAACAAGTAGTAATTATACTCTTCCCTCACGCTGTCGAAGAATCTTCAAGGTCTCTCATTACAAAAATGCATTATTTTTTAACTTGTTGATAACTAGTTTCACCATTCTGTTATGTGGGACTTTCTGGTACTCAAAGATGTGTTTCATGGTCTGGAGCTACTCGATGAACTCGTGCGGAACCAAATGTTCATCAAATATAACTTATCTACCTTTGCTTCAAATTTCTGATTTCTCTGATATTTTAGGCCAAATCTTTGGGTTAGTAGTTCTTGATCTCTAAAATTTGTCTAGTGGAAGAGATTTACTTCATTATTTTGATCTGGCAAGTCATTGTTGTNCATGGTCTGGAGCTACTCGATGAACTCGTGCGGAACTAAATGTTCATCAAATATAACTTATCTACCTTTACTTCAAATTTCTGATTTCTCTGATATTTTAGGCCAAATCTTTGGGTTAGTGGTTCTTGATCTCTAAAATTTGTCTAGTGGAAGAGATTTACTTCATTATTTTGATCTGGCAAGTCATTGTTGTGGTTATGGGCGATCCTTTCGAATTTCCCCCTCTAGAAGTTTGTAAACCTCTATTATAGTTAGAGGATTTTTCGCTACACCATTTCCAGAAAAAAGTTCCTAAACATCGATTTGCAAATTTCAGATAAGCGACATTGTGTCATTTCATCTTGATCATGCATGGTTAGGGTTTGAGTTTGGGTAAGTGGAAGAAAATGTATGGCAAGAAAGAAAATTTTTTGTGTTATGTAGTGGAGGATTGAGGTAACTCTAGGATAAGATTAGACTTTGGCTAGTTATGATACTAAATGATATTGTAGTTAACTCAAACAATAATATGAAGGTAAATATTATTACTAAAAGTAAGTATATGATTACAACTGAACACACTTAGAAGGAAAAATAATCATATACACGACACATAAGGGGTCAAAAGGCCCCCATAAGGGGTTAATCCAAGGATGGTAGTGGTCGGTAACATGGAGTGGACAAAATGGTAAGGGGTCGAAAGGGTGGTAGAGGTGCTAGTAGGCGGTAATAGCAACAACACGAGGATTGTTGGGTTGTGGTATGGAGATAGAAGCAAGCCCGTGCTGCTAGGCAACATAATGAAAACAATATAAAAATAGGAATTTATGTATGGAGGTGACAACAAGGTGAGCACGGGTTTGAGAGGTAGCGACAGTACAAAGGAAAGGGAGTAGGGTTGGTTTTGGAAGGTATCAGTAGGGGTACATGGAGTTTTAGGAGGGGGACAACAAACTAGACTGCAAGAAACAAATATAGGTGTTGTCTGTCAGTTGCAATAGAGGATGATGAGGGCAAGGAGGAGGCGACTGGGTGGTAGGAGGCTAGTTATTTGGTTGATAATNACACACATTAAGCATAATATCATGACAACTAGCTGTTAAATAAAACAATGAACTAATCATCCCTCTATATTTTCTAAGTTCATGGGTTTTTTATTAGATTGTTATCTAATTGAGTTGTAAGACTCATGGGGGTGTTTTCTCTCTTACAACCTTCTACGCCAAACTTTTTAATTAATTCTTTAGTTTATTCTGTTTGACTAAAAAATATTTCATATTTTTTTGTCAGCATTTAAGCTTGAAAAATTATTTTTTAATGAGTCAACTCTCCTAGCACTCATTTCAAATTCTTTACTAATAATGAAGGCAAATTATTATTTTTTTTGGTTGAACCAAACAAGATATTATCCACATATACTTGAACCATTAAGTATCTTTATTAGCTCTTTTTAAAGATAATGTAATTTATAAACCTTTTTCAAAGAATTTTTTGTAAAATAAATGAACTAAAGACTATCATAACAAGTGTGGGGTGTTTTTTAAAGTTCATAAAGTACTCTTTTTAATTTGTACACATGATCTTGATGTGTTGAATATTCAAACCCATGAGGTTGTTTAGTATACGTATCCTTCTCAATTGTACCATTCAAGAAATATCTGTTAACGCTAATTTGATACAACTTAAAACCTTTAAAGGATGAAAAAAGCTTATAATAGTTGGATAGTTTTTAGTCAGACTATTGCCAAAGATTTCTTCAAAGTTCAATCATTCTATTTGATTGCACCTTTTGGCGGCTACTGTTCTAGCTTTATTCTTTAAAACCATTCCGAGTTCATTCAACTTATTTATAAATAATTACATAGTTTTAGTTATACTTTGTTATGAAGTTCTAGGCAAGGGAATTGATTTAATTCAACTTGCATGGCACTAATTCAAAATGTAGTAATTTAGGCCTTATTTTAATTAGCAGTCCCAATTCAAAAATATAATGCATTATTACTAACTTCTTGTGAAGCAATTTTTATTGACTTTTTATTTCTGTAATTCCAATTTTTTAGTTGTCTTAAGATTTCATCTTCCAATTTTGTATGTATAGGTGGAGTGACAGGATTTNTTGAGAATCTAAACTCTAATATAACACATATGTAGAAAAAGACTAGAAAAAATGAATGATAAAAGGAGCGATACTGAAATTTGAAAATAAACTGAAAGATGAACTGCTTGGTTCGGCTCTGTGCCATACACAAGACACAGATGCAACGTTCGGTCTAGGTGCAGGAGACACCAACATCAATAGTCGTATACTAATCTTAATGTGTGCAGTTATGTCATAATTTTATTTATAATTAGTTGTAACATATGATTCTTTTCATTCTTCCTTTATTATAGTCAATCTTTGAGCTTGTGTATTAAACATGATCTTTATATGTCTAAATAAATGGCTACCAACAAAATTTTTATTGAATAGTTAAAAAATTTATGTAAACATCTTTATTTGGAATGCAATAGCTCTCATATGATCATGAACAAATGTTAGTTGGAATCAAAACCTTTATGTAACCTCTACTTTTTCAACTTATGGTATTATAAATATTTGAGTCTTCTTGTATATCTTTCATGGTTAAAGTTATAAGTATCTTAATAAGTATCCTTCCTAATGGTGGAAGAGTTCTACATAACTTATTTGAACCTTCTAAGATTTAATAGATTTTTAGTTTGATGTCTGTAAAAGCATTATGAGATCAATTTTAGTAATTTTTTTCTAATTTTTATAGAATATGCATTGATATTTTCTAAATCCTGAAAGCATGTAACCATTATGGTGTTATGCGCTTAAGATAGACATTCATCTTCTATTGTTAAGGATTTGTTGCCCACTCCTTTTTAGTCTCCAAGATAGTAGCTATTTGGCACTATTACGATAGCAATATAAATGCTTTATGATTTTATTGTTTGCTTTAAAAATGGTCACATCTTGTCTTTAATTTGTATGTTGTAAATAATTTGAAATAAACATATCCTATTGCAAATATTAATTATGATGAGTAATTGCCACAAAATAGTGGTCACAAATAGCTATAATAATTGCTAAAAATTAGGCATTATGGTAATCTTTTGTGACAAAGAAAAATTGCAAAGGAATGTTGGGCATATATGTTTGATTCTTTATTTTCTATATTTGTAAGAGATACAAAATCAAGATCATAGATAACATCATGAGGATTTTCACAAAAAAAAAGAATAATCTCACGGAATCAAAACCTAAATAGCACAATTAGCTCAAAATGAATATATTAATTTAATATTTTTAATAATAATTATCTTTTGATCAATTTAGCATGAATATATAATAATTCTACCAATATTTTATATAATGGTGTTACACATCTTCCATTAAACCAAAACATCATAATAACTTTTAATCAACATACAAAAAATCATACATGCTTGAATTCAGCTCACACTGTCTTGTTGCTAAGGATCTTGTAGCATAGATTGTATAATCTTCTTAACCACTTTCTACATAATAGGTTGCAAATGATATTAGCTCACTTTGGTTCTCTATAAGGTGGATGGATGTCATTTTTTATCCTTAGAATAACCTACAAAAGATCAAATTCATTTGTATATATACCATATCAAACATTTTATAATTTTGAAGTGAATGTCAGTTATTAAAGGTCAAGAGTTTGTAAGCTTCTCCTGCTTAAGGACATGTTAGCACTCATTTGGAATTTTTTTTAATAAGATACTAAGTTTTTCTAACAGTCACATCCAATATAATTAACCTTTGAAGACATAGACTCAATGATCAATGGTAGAAAATTTAATACATAACATCTTTCTGTTGATCCCTTCACTAATTTTTTGACTTGTAGTAAAATTAGCCATACTCGCTACACTCAAAAAAATATTTAAATAAAATAACATGCACTATTTACATAAAAATCAATTTCTAACCTTTAAATTAAGCTTCTTCATCATTTTTATCCTAATATATATCACTTGCTAACTCATCATCTTTTAACAATATATATTTAAAATGAAAGAGCTATCATTCGGAATTTGCGCATGTATTTGTGCATGCACAAAACTTCATGCATGCCAACTATATATTTAAAGTATCTCATTCGGAATTTGTGCATGTATAAATTAGAAGTCATATATGCCAATATGCCTTTTTTCCCCTTTTATCAAACATTTAAAGTATTTGGAAGCAAAAGTTCTAATAGTTGTTGTGGGACAATTCGATGCCTTCAAATCAATTATGCCAACCCTTTATAGTGACCCAAATCTACCGGGGCTAAATATATTTGTGAATAGATCTACTGATCAATTTTAAATTCAATAAATTATATATCAACGTCTCCCTTAGACACATGATTTCTAATAAAACAATGATGAATATCAATATGTTTTGTCGTAGAACGTTTTATATGATCTTTTTTAAAATATATAATACTTATATTATTGCACATTATAGGTATGTCTCTCATTTTTAAGCCAAAATCAAAAAAGAAAAAAAAAATGCGTCAACCATAAAATTTGGGCAACAAAACTTCATGCAACAGTGTATTCCATGTGTGCTGTGGTAAGGCCGTTGAGTTTTATTTTCTACTAAACCATGGAACTAAGGAATATCTTATGAATTGACATCTTCCTGATGTGCTCTTTCAATCTGTAATACATCCAAAAAAAATTTGAATCTAAGTAACCAACTAAGTCAAAAGATATATTATTGATAGGCTGCCAAATTCTTAATGCATGAGTTCTTATAGGGTAATTGATAATTTTTTTCACTGTAGCTTAGTGTGACTCCATAGCATTGGATTGAAAACGTGCACATAAGCACACATTAAGCATAATATCAGGACAACTAGTTGTTAAATAAAACAATGAACTAGTCACCCCTCTATATTTTTTAAGTTCATGGGTTTTTATTAGATCGTTATCTAATTAAGTTGTAAGACTCATGGGGGTGTTTTCACTCTTACAACCTTCTACGCCAAACTTTTTAATTAATTCTTTAGTTTATTCTGTTTGACTAAAAAATATTTCATATTTTTTTGTCAGGATTTAAGCTTGAAAAATGAGTCAATTCTCCTAGCACTCATTTCAAATTCTTTACTAATAATGAAGGCAAATTCATCTAGTCTTTTTTTTTTTCTTTTTTTTGGTTGAACCAAACAAGTTATTATCCACATATACTTGAACCATTAACTATCATTATTAGTATTTTTTATAGATAATGTAATTTATAAACCTTTTTCAAAGAATTTTTGTACAATAAACGAACTAAAGACTATCATAACAAGTGTGGGGTGTTTTTTAAAGTTCATAAAGCACTCTTTTTAATTTGTACACATGATCTTGATGTGTTGAACTTTCAAACCCATGAGGTTGTTTAGTATACATATCCTTCTCAATTGCACCATTCAAGAAATATCTGTTAACGCTAATTTGATACAACTTAAAACCTTTAAAGGATGAAAAAAGCTAATAATAGTTGGATAGCTTCTAGTAAGACTATTGGCAAAGATTTCTTCAAAGTTCAATCATTCTATTTGATTGTACCTTTTGGCGGCTACTATTCTAGCTTTATTCTTTAAAACCATTCGGACTTCATTCAACTTATTTTTAAATAATTACATAGTTTTAGTTATACTTTGTTATGAAGTTCTGGACAAGGGAATTGATTTAATTCAACTTGCATGGCACTAATTCAAAATGTTGTAATTTAGGCCTTATTTTAATTAGCAGGCCCAACTAAAAAATATAATGCAGTATTGCTAACTTCCTGTGAAGCAATTTTTATTGACTTTTTATTTCTATAATTCCAATTTTTTAGTTGTCTTAAGATTTCATCTTCCAATTTTGTATGTATAGGTGGAGTGACAGGATTTGATCCATCAAAGCTAATATGAGTGGATTCCTCAAATACTAAAGCTTTTTTTTTTTTTGGGTTGAAAATCCTATAATTTTTTTCTATTGGTGAGTAACTTGAGAAGATTATTACATCAGATTTGGCATCAAATTCCCAACTTTGGATTTTCCATAAAAAATCTCAATCAAGAATATATATATACAGATCGAAATCCCTTACGTCCTCTCGTCATCCACGCGCCGCCCCACTCCGTCGATCAAGCGGCGGCAGGAAAGCCAACAGTCCGAGGCAAGCAATACCATCCACCGCACGGTCCGCCGGTTCCGCTCCGTCTGCCGCCATCTCTCTCTACGTTCCGATCCATGCCTCGCGGCGATCAAACCAATCCGACGTGTCGACCTCAAGGCAGCCGAGATCCTCAAGGCCCAGGGCCGGTTTGCCGCTCCAACCGCCACCGGCGCTCTTAGGCACCGTACCGGGAGTGGAAGTTGGGGACGAGTTCTTCTACCGCATTGAAGTCGCCATAGTCCGCCTGCACTGACCAATGGAGAATGGTATTGACTACGATACCAACTCCGGTCTGGCCACCAGCATCCTGGTCTCCGGTAAGTACATGGATAGCTGGAACTTATCGGATGGGGTTGCTTTCGTACAGCGGCATGGGAGGGTATGGGGGGAGGTGGGCGGAGCCGAGGGATCAAAAGATGGTATTATTTTGATCCCAATTAATGAACTAACGTAAAAGGGCAATTTTGTAATGTGGCACCGCCACCTACCACATCTCATCTACCGCTCACCTACCGGCCACCTACCGGCCACCTACCGGCCACCTACCGGCCACCTACCACCCACCTACCTCCCACCNGTGGTCTCCGGTAAGTACATGGATAGCTGGAACTTATCGGATGGGTTGCTTTCGTACAGCGGCATGGGAGGGTATGGGGGGAGGTGGGCGGAGCCCAGGGATCAAAAGATGGAGAAGGGGAATCTGGCGATGAAGAGGTGTGTGGAGGCGAGGAAGCCGGTGAGGGTGATATATGGAATCAGGGAGTTCAAGAGGGATACGGCGTCTGTGNAGTGTTCTTTTTCGTCTCATTTCTATGCCAGGAAGTACATATCTCACAACAGTTGGAGAAGGGGAATCTGGCGATGAAGAGATGTGTGGAGGCGAGGAAGCCGGTGAGGGTGATATATGGAATCAGGGAGTTCAAGAGGGATACGGCGTCTGTGTTTTTCTATGATGGGCTGTATATAGTGGAGGGGTGGAGGAGGGTGATTGGGAGCAATGATTGCTTTTCCTTTGAGCTTCAGTTGAGGAGAATTGAAGGGCAGCCGCATTGTCGCAAATGGGAAGCGCAGTTGGAGGGCAAAGGAAGAAGCTTCAGAATAGTTGTGTTTCAGGGAAGAGTTTGTTAGTCTAGTAAATTATTTGTTTTTCTTTTGACATCTGACGAAGGTTTAATGTGTAATTAATCACTTTCTTTTTTAGTTGTTAAAAGAAAAAAAAAGTAATAGAGATTTAGGCTCCGTAATTAGGGCTGTCAAAAAAAGCTTTTTGTTCGCGAGCAGTTCGTGTTCTGCTCGTCAATGAGTTCGTGTTCGATTCGTTCGATAAGTAAACGAGACGAATGTGAATAATTTTTTTTCGTTCGATTAGTTAAACGAAGCAAACACGAACAGTGATGTGTTCGTTCGTGTTTGAATCATTCTTGTTCGAAATATAAAACAATTTAAGATAATTATATATATATA
>JXCR01146332.1:225-30242 GCA_002079205.1 Phalaenopsis hybrid cultivar
TAGACTTGTGCTAAGTCCAAATTGATTATTATAAATGGTCAATAGGGACCTCATGAAGAGTTTTAAACATGAATTGGATGCCAATTTGGAGGTTAAGGCAATTAATTGGGTGAAATTTGGGGACTTAGCCAATTTGGGGCTAAATTTGGGAATTTTGGATTTAAGCCAAAATCAAATGGATATGAGGCTTCACCAAGGTAACTTGATGGTTGATTTTGATGTATAAGAATGTCATAAAGATTTTTCAATATTAATTGAGGCCAATTGACTAGGCTATGGGTTCAATTTGGTGAGAGATAAAGATTTTACAACATTAATTGAGGCCAATTAACTAGGCTATGGGTTCAATTTGGTGAGATTAGGTCATATGGGTGAAAATTGAGGCTTTGACCCAAATCAAAATTGGCCTTGAATCATGGACTAATTGAGCTTGGATTTGGTTTATTTTGGTCATATCAAAAGTGAATTTTAGTTTGGGATTGGAATTGGGGTCAATTGAGATCAAATTAGTGGACATTTGAGTTGGATTTGGGGAAATTTGAGTCTTTAGAGGGCAATTTGGGGATTTTGGTTAAAGATAGTCAAATTGGCCAAATTGGGTCATAGAGTAGTTGAAAGAAATGAAATTAGGATTATTTGGGATTTATTGGGATTTTCTGGGAATTTTTGGGATTTTGAGCTATGGAGGGGTATTTTGGTAATTATGGGGTGTTTTAGGGGTAAAAGGCCAAGATGGGTATTTTGGTAGAGTTGAGGTACCAACCATCACCAATAAGCCATGGACCAATGGAAACCCCATTTTGGGTCCTCTACATAGTGGTCTTAGTTAAACCATGTCCCAAGGGCTAGTAGGTTAGGGGACCATCTACATGGTATCCCAAAAGATCAAGGGATCTAGGCTAGAAATTTGAGTTCATGGTTGTGANAGAGGGCATGCATTCTATTGAAAGAGTGCTGGAAGTAAGAATACTGCAGAATATAAGAGATTTCTGGAAGCCTGCAGGGGTTCCGACGGCTGCTTGAGGTTCCAGAGAGGGCATGCAACCTGTAATAAAAAAAAAAATAATAATAAATATTTTGATGATGTCAGTTGTGAACTTCCTTGAATTTTTTTATTATGAACAATTCACAATTGCCTCAAAGTAAGAATTTTTTTTTCCCTACTTTTATTGCTCTATATGCCTGTATATTCAAAACACAATAGACAATAGAGTAGAAACCATCAAATATATTTAAGAGCTATACTAAAAGGAACCAGAATTTGGAATTGGGCCAGATAAGACTTTCCAAGTCATTTACAACATATTCAACAGGCAGCTAATCAAGTTATAGAGAGTAGCAGATCAAGGATAAAAGATTAAATTATCAAATAAGCTTTTTATGAAATACATAGAACAACAAAACTAAGAGTTTTCTTATCTTGGACCATGTTGGAAAAGCAACTTCAACTATAGCTTCACCATCTTTCTTCAGACCAAAATGTTATCTGTTGTAATTAACTAGAAACATAAGCATGCAGGAGAATTCTCGTATGAGTTCATTCACATCGATCATGTTTGAAAGGCAATTATTATACGTTCTTTCTATGCAATGATAAGATTTTTTGCATGATAAAAATTTTCACCCTGACTAACAAACAAGCAAAAACTATTTAAGCTGAATAACAAAATGATAGACAAAATAAGTACAAGAAAGAAGATAGAAATGACTTAATACCTGCTTGTTACGGTATAATGCAGTAAAAGGCTCCATGCTAAGCAAGCGCAAAATTACGATTCCCATGCTAGGCTAGTGTGAACCATAGTAAAAATTGCAAAATTCATTAGAGATACATTAGCATATGCAATATTTTTTAAGATATGAAAAGTGACAAATTCTTATAGGCATATAAATGATGACTTAAGAAAATCCATATCTGCAAAGTTACAAAATATATGCCCTACTTTCGAAAGAAACACAATCACATGGAAATATCTGTAAATAGTTATCTATATAAATGAATAAACAATGAAAAAAGTTTAGAAGAAAAAGACCTCATAATATTTGGAGTCCAAAGCACAGGCTAGGTCTGAGTGATCCTTAAAAGTAGAAGACTTATTGAAATTAAGATTCTTAGACAAATAATCAGCCAAACCCGAGAGAAGAATGGGATACTTGTCAAAATCATTACAGTATCTCCCATCAAGTCTATTAAGAAGCAAAAAAAATTCTAAGCTGCTTATTTCTCTTATTCTCCAACTCTCTCTGAATGTGTCGGCCATTTAAAGTTCCACAAGCCGGTTAAAAAAAGAGTTTATTTTACTTTTGTCTGTAGAACTTTCTTTTGAAAATAAGGATTCATTCCTCACAGAAATCAGTAAGGTGCTGACATGCTTAACATCCTTGGGTATCACAAAATTTTAAAAAATAGAAGCAGCTAAATCAATGAAGAAAATCTCTATTGTAGTA
This sequence comes from Phalaenopsis hybrid cultivar, assembly GCA_002079205.1. Classification (NCBI taxonomy): domain Eukaryota; kingdom Viridiplantae; phylum Streptophyta; class Magnoliopsida; order Asparagales; family Orchidaceae; genus Phalaenopsis; species Phalaenopsis hybrid cultivar. Next base: position 2,674 of record JXCR01146332.1, read on the forward strand.
ACTGTAATAAAATTGAGTCCAATGGACAAATTTTATCTGGTAGTAGCACAACTTAAAAAATAAATATAAAGAATAATAAAAAAAGATTGAATACAATGAAAGAAATCGCAAAAAATTTCAAAAATTTATCCTACTTTGAAATATTCTACCTCCAACTTAATTTTATTTTATTCGGTTTATTTTTTTTTAATTATCACTTGTGGCCGGAACATAGAAGAAATTGCTCTTTCCATAGCTTGATTCAAAGCTCATAATTCTCTTACATTTTTTTGCTTGTCTATCCCATTCAGGTGATCGTATTTTGTTGGATCTGAGAAGTTCTCATTAGAAAATTTGCTTAAAACAGAAGTTCCACCTGTTCCTTCTACTAAAAGTTGACTAGGAAAATTTAGAACTTTTTGCATGCCAACTAAATGCCCTATTCGTCTTTTTTTTGGTGAAATAAGAACACAAGATATTGATATGTGAACTTAAAAAAAAAAGTAAAAGTTTTAATTATAATCATTTTGAATGGTGACAACATAAGAAATATAAATACCATATTTGAATCTGTACTTGCAAGGATAGATTGTAAATTTTTCATACAAACGTCAATATTATCATTGTCATCATTTGCATAATCAGAAACCTAGTCCGAAGAACTAAGGAGATCAGGTTCTTTAATAGAATTTAAGCATGCAGACTCAAAACCCTAGAAACATCAATTCTACGCCCATCAAATCTTAACTTCCTATTTATTTGCACCCCCCGTTAGACGATCGCGACTGCTCTTTCTAACATAGAATGTGATACTTACAAGCCAAGAAATCTTAGCATTTTCGGGTCTATAAGTTCATCAATAATTTTTAACATTATAAGCGACCAATTTGTAAAGTAATTGAAGGACCAATAAAATATAATCGCATTGATGAAAAAAGTGTTATGAAAAAACAACCGCAATAAAACAGATAAAAAAATTACACAAAAAATGGCGACACAAGATTTACAAGGTTCGGCAAATTGTCTACGTCCACGGAGTTGCAGATGATTTTATTACCTCAAGGAATTACACCGTCGAACGTCTCAATGTTTATAAGAAATAATAATCTCTCTCTTCCTTTCAGATGATTTTATTACCTCAAGGAATAACACCGTCGAACGTCTCAATGTTTATAAGAAATAATAATCTCTCTCTTCCTTTCTCTCCTCTTCCTCACCTCTCCTTCCTCTCTCTCAAAGCCACGAGAAAGGAGCACAAGAATTAATTTTTCTTTTAAGTCAAAGGAAAGAAACCGAAAGCAAAAGCTTTTCTTTTTCCATTTCCTTCAAACTTCAGCTGAAGAGGAGTTTGTGGGATGTGTTGGAGAGCAGGTGGGTTTAGCCATTTATAAGAAGCAGACGAAGCAAATTAAGTAAATAAGAGGAAGATTTTCATGATCTCATGAGATTCTGCATGAAGCTATTCAAGCAATTGACTTGGAGGGAAATCTTTAAGGAAGTAAATATTTAATTAACAATTAAATATTTTGCAATAACAAATTCTTGTCAAATCAAAATAGTGGATCGAGTTCCACTTTCTTCAACAATTCTCCCACTTGGAGATTGGGGCATTAGTTGCACCATCCATTGACTGCACCGTCTTTTTTCTCAAACGTGATATCCTCCACCCCTGCAACTCAAAGCCTTTGTCTTCACACTAAAAGACCAACTGAGGTCGAGAATAACTTCAGTTTCTCAAGAGTGACCCTCTTAGTTAACATATCAGCAGGTTTCTTACTTTCACAAATTTTCTTAAGTAGCAGTTGTCCGTCGTCTAGCAAAGATCGAATGAAGTGATACCTGATTTTAATGTGTTTGGTCCTCTATTGAAAAGCTGGATTCCTGACAAGGAATATAACGCTCTAACTATCACTGTGGAGAGTGCCTTTCTGAGCCATCTTACCCAATTCTTCTAGCAATCTATGCAGCCATATCATCTCCTTTGCAACCTCTGACACTGCAACATACTCAGCTTCTGTAGTGAGCAAAGAAACTACCTTCTATAGATTTAAGCCTCATGACACAGCAATACTATCAAGAGTATAAACATAACATCTAGTACTCTTCCTACTGCCAACGTCTCCAGCTAAATCTACATCAATATAGTCTTGTACCTCTAGACTTCTTCCTAAGAAACACCAACAAGTTTTTGAAGAGCCTCTTAGATATCTCAAGATCCACTTCACAGCTTCCCAATATTCCTTCCCTGGATTACTCTTATATCTGCGCACAACTCCCACTGCATGGGCAATATCCGGTCTGGTGCAAACCATAACATACATGAGTGAACCAATAGCTGAAGTGTAAGGAACCTTACTCATGTAGTTTTGTTCCTCCTTTGACTTGGGTGACTGATTTTTTGCTTAGTTTGAAGTGACTGCCCAAAGGTGTGCTAATTGGCTTGGCTTTGTTCATATTGAACCTGCTAAGCACCTTCTTCACATATTCAACATGTGAAAGACTCAGCATGCCTCTCACTCGGTCTCTAACAATCCTCATGCCAAGGATTTGTTTTGCTGCTCCTAAATCCTTCATTGCGAAGTGCTCTGACATCTGCCTCTTCAGATTATTGTTCTCATCAATGTTGGCCCCTGCAATAAGCATATCATCCACATACAATACTAAGATTATATATGAATGATTAAAGTGTCTGACATAACAACAGTGATCTACCTGATATCTGCTATATCCTTCTTTAAGCATGAATTTATCAAACTTCTTGTACCATTGTCTGGGAGCTTGCCTCAGGCCATACACACTTTTCTTCAGTCTGCAAACTAAATCTTCTTTACTTTGTACCACGAACCCTTCAGGCTAGTGCATATAGATGTCTTCTTCAAGGTCTCCTTGAAGAAAAGCGGTCTTCACATCTAATTTCTCCAGGAATAGATCTTCGGGAGCAACCATAGTCAGTACAATCCTAATGGTTGTGAGCTTTATCAAAGAAGAAAAGATCTCAGAGTAATTAATGCCCTGCTTCTGTTGAAATCCTTTTGCAACAAGTCTAGCCTCTTACCTTTTACTGTCATCAGGCTTAGTCTTTACCCGGTACACCCACTTATTGTGCGTAGCCTTCTTCCATGGTGGAAGTTCTGTTAGACCCCATGTCTGATTTCCCAGCAGGGAATCCATCTCCTCTTTCATGCCTAGCTCCTCTTGCTAGAATTATCATCTGCTAAGGTTTTTTCATAGCTCTGTGGTTCTCCAATATCTGTCAGTAAGATGTAATTCAAATTTAGTGGGTAACGCTGCGATGAACGCCTGCTCCTGACTTACCTGCAAATGGGGGTTGGAGTAGTGAATGACTCTGAACCTGCTTGCAGAATAATAGGAATGGGTGCCTCGGACCCATTCTCCTCGTCATTCCCATCTCTGACCCGTTCTATAACCTCTGGTAGATCGTCAAACTCTACAAACTCTGACTCCTGAGGATTCAAAATTTGTATAAGCTTTGTCCTTGCACATCATCTTCTCATTAAAGATCACATTTCTGCTTCTGATAATCTTCTGTCCTGATTATCCTAGAAAACGATAGCCAAATGCTTTGTCTCCATAGCCAATAAAATAACATTTCTTTGACTTGGCCTCAAGCTTGTTATGTGCATCAGGATTGATTAGAACATGAGAAAGATAAAAAAAGTCTTACGATGAGAAAATTTAACCTCTTTGCCACTCCAGACCTCCTCAAGTAATTTACAGTCTAATAGAATGGATGTCCCTCTGTTGACCAATTAAACTGCAGTGTTGACCACTTCTGCCCTGAAAGATGGTGAGAGTCCGGCATGTAATCTCATGCTCATAGCATGCTCATTGATGGTCCTAGTCATGCTTTCTACAACTCCATTTTTCTTTGATGTCCCCAGAATGGTCTTCTCCATTATAAAACCCTCAGCTGCACTGTACTCCTTGAACCCACCATCGATGTACTCACCACCATTGTCAAATCTCAAACATTTCAACTTTAGATCTGTTTCCGTTTCAACCATGGCCTTCCAAGTTTTGAACACAGAAAATACATTAAAATTATGCTTCAAAAAGTAAACCCACACCTTTCGGTTGTGGTCATTTATGAATGTGACATAATAGCGAGAGCCTCCAAGAGATGCCACTGGGGAAAGTCCCTAAACATCGGTGTGTACCGATTCTAATTTTCCTGCCTTTGGCTTCCTACCACCTTTCAGGAAACCTACCTTCTTTTGCTTCCCCATAATGCAGCTTTCACACATGCTGAGGTCAACTGACTTCAGTTCTGGTAGCTTGCCTCTGGAGCGAAGCTCTTTCATAATTCTCTGAGTTATGTGTTTAAGCCTGTATTGCAACATGTCTACTGTTCTCTCTGTAACTGTGGTATCAACACTGTTAATTAGACCAGTAGTCGTATATAACATATCAGTCTTCTTACTCTGAGCCAGTACCAGCGCTCCTTTGGTAACCTTCCAGGTGCTATCAGAGAACACTACTAAATGACCTCCCTCGTTGAGCTGCCACAACAACTATGATGTTCTTTTTCAGTTAAGGAATATGTCTAACCTTTTGCAGGATTCATTTATTTTTGTTAGGGAGTGCAATTTCAATATCTCTCATCCCCACCACGTTCAAAGCAGCTCTATCAGCCAGGTACACCTTCCCAAAGTCACCTACAATATAGTTTTGCATTAACTCCCGGTGGGAAGATGTGTGAAAAGAAGCCCCTGAGTTCAGTATTTAGTCATCAATGGAGCTATGAACTGCAAGAAATAGTGCAGCCCGCACTTCTTCAGTTACATAAATAGTATTAACATTCTCCGTCTTCTTAGGATTTTTGCAGTTCTTCTTTATGTGACCAGTTTTGCCACAATTCCAACAGGTTGCTTGCTGACCAGACTTTGACTTGCTCTTGCTTCTGTGCTTTGATTTTGACATTCCTCTGTTTGAGTTCCTATCCTATGATCTCCCTTTAGAATCAAGATTCAATGCATAACTCGAACCTAGGTCTTGCCAGAATCCTTCCTGCGCATCTCCTCAGCTCAACTCAAATCATGAATATCATCTTATTTCAGCTTAGTTTACCTGCAAAGTTGCTAAATGCCATCATCATGACTTCTCAGCTATTTGACAATGAAGCCAACAATATCATCACACATATCTCATCGTAAGAATCAATTTCAACGGACGACAATTGAATTGTGATGGTGTTAAAATCATTCAGATGTTGAACAACAGACACACACTCCACCATCTTCAGGTTGAATAAATTTTTCATCAAGTGCACATTGTTATTGGGCGATGGTTTTTAATTCATAACTAATAAAGCTGCCATAAGATCTGCTGTTGTCCTATCCTTTTTGATGTTGTGGGCAACGGACCTTGATAGGTCTAATCAAATAACCCCCAGAACCTGTCGATCCAACAGATTCTAATCAGCCTCTTCCATCTTCTCTCGTCGCTTTCCCAACAATGGAAGATGAAGTTACTTCCCATAGAGGTAATCTTCTATCTGCATCATCCGATAACCAAAATCTGTGCCATCAAACTTCTCGATCCCCAAAATGTTCACCTCATCTCCAACCATCATTCTTTCTCATATCCAAACCGGAGCTCTGATACCAATTGATATGAAAAAATGACGGCAATAAAATAGATAAAAAAAATTACACTAGAAAAAGGCGACACAAGATTTACGTGGTTCGGCAAATTGCCTACGTCCACAGAGCTGTAAAGAATTTTATTACTTTGATGAATTACACTGTCGAGCGTCTCGACGTTTACAAGAAAGGACAATCTCTCTCTTCCTTTCTCTCCTCTTCCTCACCTCTCCTTCCTCTATCTAAAAGCCATGAGAAAAGAACAAAACAAATAATTTTTCTTTTAATCTAAGGAAAAGAAACTGAAAGCAAAAGCTTTTCTTTTTCCTTTTCCTTCAAGCTTCAGCCGAAGAGGAGTTTGTGGGATGTGTTGGAGAGCAAGTGGGTTTAGGCTTTTATAAGAAGCAGACGAAGCTAATTAAGTAAATAAGAGAATGATTTCAAAGATTTCATGAGATTCTGCATGAAGCTTTTCAAGCAATTGGCTTGGAGAGAAATCATTAAGGAAGTAAATATTTAATTAATAATTAAATGTTTTGTGATAACAGATTTCTGCCAAATCGAAATAGTGGACCGAGCTCCACTTTCATCAACAATAAGAGAATTTNCAAGATCTCATGAAATTCTGCATGAAGCTTTTCAAGCAATTGGCTTGGAGGGAAATCATTAAGGAAGTAAATATTTAATTAATAATTAAATATTTGTGATAACAGATTTCTGCCAAATCGAAATAGTGGACCGAGCTCCACTTTCATCAACAATAAGAGAATTTCTAAGAAAATCTAAATTCTTAAACATGTATCCAATTCATTGCAAAAGTAAAGTAAATTGAAGATAATGACATAAGCAGTAAAAGAATTGATAGAATTATTTAATAAACTAAGTGCCAATATAGAACATATGTCTACCTACCCTCTTTCGATCATATTGGTATGCTTAATATTCTATTAGTTTTATGCAACTATCTATGACGTAGAAGCTTCAATTAGAAATAGATCATGAATTTTATTTCCTTAAAAGTTGCATTACCACCCATACAATTTTGCAATAGCCAACTGGACAATATGAGCGCCCTTTAGTTGTGAGATCACTGCTTTCCCGAGTCTTAGTTTCACTTAAAAATAAATTTTTAAAATAACTTATTGCGACATAAGTTATGTCAATGAAGCGAATGAGATATTACTCATCACATCAAAATAAAAAAATTCTATCATGAAACAAATTTTCCTACACATGTCATTTCTTCATATTAAAAGAAAACAGTAAAGAAAAATACTTACGAAGCATGAATAAAACATAACAGAAAACTTCATTTAAATCAAAAAAATCCACTAGAAAATCTTAACAACAATTACAAGATTATGAATAACACAATACTTAATTTTTTTTTCCTTTGAAAGAATGATGAAAAATCTCTCAAACAAAGTCTCATGTCGATCCATGCGCCGCTCATACTTCTTTACCGATATCTCTCAAAATCCCTCACTAATCTCTCGAAAAAATGAAGAAATCTACATCTCCATAACCTCAAGCCAAACACCTTTTAAAACATTCATAATTTCTTCTCTAGGCTAATCTAATTACTTTTCATGAGAGGCACCAAGCCTCTCTATTTAAAGACAAATAAAAATGTCTCCTTTCTTCACGAGACACATCTCTTCTTCCAAAAGACACATCTCTTCTTCCAAGAGACACATCTCTTAATTCAAAAGCCACTCTAAGTGTCTAGATTTATTTAACCACTCCAAGGGGCGTACATAGTCATCTAGTATTTTCAAGAACATCTCGCAACCACCAAAAGTCGTTCAAAACCGTCTCCAACTGTTTATGGAGCCTATCCACCAGTTTCCGTCACCTAGGCGCCGTTTTCTCGTCTTCACTGGCGTCTAAGCGCCATTTTTGGGATCCTAGGTGCCAGCTTGCAGGCAACTCCACCGTTTCACACTATTTTGCTCCATTTCAACTCCGTTTTATCACATTTCAGCTTCGTTGCGCTCACAATTGATATTCCTACAAAATAAACATGAAAAAAATCCTTTTCTTTAAGGTGTAATTTCATTCAAAAATATGTGATAAATATAAAGGAGATTAAGCATAGAAAGACATATTAAAATGTGTCAGGTTAGAACTTTCTTCCTTGCTCGATTTGACTCCAAATGACACCGTTTTTGCTCCATTTTTGCTAAAGTCCATTTCTTGTATCTGAAGCCAAAAAATATGCAAAATAACTTTTTTTAAAAGTATAAGATCATTAAAAATGTATATAAAATTATCATGAATGTACTATAAAAACAGGTAATTTTCAGGTGGATCAATGCCCCCAAATTTAAACGTTACTTGTCCTCAAGCAACAATATAACTTTAAAAACTAAAATTGTTAACCTGTGGTAGTGGGTTTAATTTTTAGATAAGTAAAAATTTATTTTAGAAATGGTATAGTCCAATTTAGAAGAATTTCTAGTAACACATATGGTATCTAAAATATCAGAACATTAAATATCTATTTTAGAAATGCTAATTTTCTATTTAATTCATATATAATTGAAATTTTCCCAAACTTTGGATTTTTAGAAAAATATTAATTTCAAAATTTATGACATTTATATTTAAAATAAATTTCACTAATACTTTCAGAAATTAAACAAAGGTTTGATCTTCAGTTTTCCTCTTTAGAAAAATTCAAGCGAAACCAATTTTTAGTCAGATCATATTTCTCAAGCCTCTCCATTTTTCATAATTTATTTATCGTTTATTCTTCTTTTTCTTTTACTTCTTTTCTTTTTCTTTTCCTTTCATAATCCTCCGTAAATTCCAAATTTTGCTTTTTTACATTTATACCACACAAGACTTTCTAATGCCACAAAATACCACCATTTTAACTTTTGAAGGGTCAAATACACCTTTTGATGCAAAGGTAAGGTGACATGTATGAAAAATTTGAAGTTNACAAAAATAATGGTAGCAGTACTGAAATAGTCAGGTAAAGGTTGTCCCTTAAAATAGTGCTGGATAGTTTCAATAATCTCTATTTTGATGACCTCCCAAGCCTTTTTGTAGAAATCTGCAGTGAACCCATCAGGACCTGCTGTTTTTCCACTATCAATATGGAAAAAGGGTTTTTTAATCTCCTCCTCTCCAGGGGTTTCAGCTAAATTTGTCCTGGGGCGAATTTCCTCATCAGCTTGGAACAATTCAGACTCCACTTGTTGTATTCCAATTAGTTCACACAGCATAAGGTCTTTACAGTAGGCCACATCACTCTCAGTTATTCGTTGCTAATCTCTAATCTAATTTCCCTGATTTTCTCTGATAGAGTGGATGGTGTTGCATTTTCTTTGGTATTTAATGCAAGCAGGATAAAATTTAGTGTTTCTGTCTCCATCAATAAACTTGTTTTTGGCTACCTTCTGTTTTAGGAATTGCTTTTGCCTCTCTACTGCAATCAGTAGCTTTTCATTGGCTTCCAAGAGGGATGATTCTCCTACTTCGCCCTTACTGTGTTCTTTCTCCAAAAGTTGAAAATCTTTCTCAGCCTATTCCATTCCTTTCAGAATGTTCCCAAACGTGTTCCAATTCTATTTCTTGAGGGCTTTAGTAGTCTTTTTTTGTAGATTCCACAGCTTGATTAGAGGGCCCATGTGATCACAATCCTTCCAATTCTCCTTCACAATCTGAATGAAATCTATGTGGCTTGACCAAACATTAAGGTATCTAAAGGGAGGTCTGCTGTTGTGTTCATTGACAGAGATGGAAATCAACATAGGTCTATGATCAAACCCAGCCAAACTGAGATGAGTGATGTTTGTTTGCAAGTAATTCTGAATCCATCTATCATTAGCTAGTATCTTGTCCAATCTTTCCCAAATTTTCCCCTTCTCCAAGTGAACTCAGGGTCATTAAAGCCCAAATCAAACAACCTAGCAGTATTTATGTTGTCATTGAACTCAGTCATATTTTTAAGGGATGGATTTCTTCCCCCCTTTTTATCAGCAGGTGAAGCAATGCAGTTGAAATCTCCTCCAACAATCCAGGCAGTATTAGTCAAACTTTTGATTTGGTGGATCTCCTTCCACGGTTCTTGTCTGGCAGTTTTAGAGGATCCAGCATAAACAAATGTGGCATAACCAACCCGGTCTGCCATGTTGAAGAGCAGTGTATAAATTGTGAGTGATTGATCGAAACTTTGCAGTTCATTTCATTTCTACTCCAAAACCAGATATTGTTGTTCAGATTAGTGGTAAAGGAGAACCCTTGAAAGGTTTTGGCGTATTTCTGAAGATTTTGGTGAACCAAAGGTTCAAGAATAACCAAGCACCAACACTTGTATTTCTTATTTAAAAACTTTAATCTTTTTAACAAAGGGTGATCAACAATCCCCCTTATATTCCAGCATAACATATTAATCATGGTGTTGGGGTAAATGAAATGTGGGTTGGGACCTAGATCTTGTTCTTCCCCTAGTTGTTTGAGATTTTTTTTTGGTCCTTCTGTTGTTCCACATTATTTGTTTCAATGTCTTCTCTGATCTTCTTCTTATTTTTTTTCTATTGTGTTTTCCATTCACTTTTCATTGAGTGTTGCATTTTTAATACCATTTGCTCTAAAGGTGTGATGCACTTCATTTTACTGCTTGTGGAATCCTCCTCATTACCTTTGTTTTGTAGGACTTGTCCCAAGTTTTCTATTTCTTTGCTTGGGTGATTGATGTCTTAAGTGACCTCTTCCAATTTAACATTTACAGTTTTGTTATTAATATGTATTCCTTCATCAATTTCTGTTGGGCTTTACTGTGTGAGAGATACTACAAGTTGAGTTCCTCCTTCATGCTCCCTTTGATCACCCCATTGTCCTTCAGCGGAGTTTTCTATGATTTTAGTTTGTTTTTTGTTCCTTCTTTCTTGCTGTATTTCACCATCATGACTCAGATTGATATCCTTCTCCTCAGTGACTTTTGGAATTGGATTATTTGGTAGTCTTTTAGTGGGATGATGTAGTCTGTAGCATTTTTCCTTGGTATGTCCAAACATTTTGCAATGTTGACAATAATAAGGTTTTTGTTCCATGACTACCTTCTGCCAAAATCCTTATGCTTCATCACCAATCCACACTCTTTTTAGCTCAGGCAATGTGATTTTCATTTCTATTAGTATCCTTGTACTTGTTGGCCTTGCTTTGTTGTAAGTGGGTGCATCCACTTTGAGAGGAGTGCCAATTGCACTTCCTATGTTAAAAAGGGCATTTAGATTAAACAGGTGAAGTGGAAGGCCTGATAATTTGAACCAGATTTGTACCACTGGTGGTTCTTTGGAAGGGTCAATATCAGGTGTCCATTTGAGTATTTTCATATCAGCTCCCACAATTCTAATTATTTGTTTGGCAAAAACTCTAGCATAATCTTCTTCTGTGGTGAGTTGTATTAGGAGGTGCCTTCCATCAAGTAATCCCAGCTTCCATTAGCCTATAAACTACAGTGAGTCAAAAAAACCTCTGACTAGCTCCATTTTAGGGTGTCCCAAACTGAATTTGCTGATCATAGTGAATTGAACTTCCTTGTTAAGATTGTTTAAATCTTGGTTTGAGAAAAATACCAAAGGTTCCCCTTCCTTAAGTTCAATAGGGTGAATGCAAGGTGAAGTACCTTTTCCTGCAACAGTGTCATAGAACTCTTGTGGGAACAAAAGTTTTTCCATATCATGCAGTGTATCCACATTTTTTCCAACCACTCCAGCATAAGTGGCTCTAGTCCACTGTGCATTAGTTTCCAAGTCAATAGGGGATGTGATTTAAAAAATCACACTGCATCAAAAAAACCAGGGCCAAGAGTAAGGAAACCTTGATCCCGGGTGAGTAATAAACAACTCACTAAGTTCCTAAATAAGCTCCAAGCTACTTGGGTCACCCCCCAAAAGCTCACTTCAAACCAGCAACTTCAGAAGACTGTAAACTTTAATGAAACAGTAACGTGCTGATTTTAAGACCACTAGCCCGAGAAGGCTAAAAAATAACTACAAGAGATAGAAAAGGCTTAGAAGACCTCTCCCACACTTTCCCAAAATGGGTCTTCCTCAGAGAGTAGCCACCAAGTTCCATCCTCCTTGCAGAAACCCTAGCAGATCAGTTCCTGCCGCCACCATCNAAATTACTGACTGTGATTACTGTGTATGGTAAAGTATTTTCTGTTTGTTTCTGCAAACTGCACATAAAGTGCCACAGAAAGAACATTTTTCAGGTTATTCTACCGGCGGAGCAATCTCTCTTTCTAATTACACATTTTCTTAATTCTAATTATTTAGAATTCTTATTTTGTATTAAAATAATTCTTATTTACCACATAGAGATTGGACTGTGATGAAATCTGTGGGAAGTATAACGAGCATGCTGTCAAGCATGTGTCACATAAAATTAAATTTCTACAAACTCAAAATCACTACTTAAAGATAATAGGCTCACAACAATCATTTTTTACTTTGTTTTGTAGTTGATGGTTAAACCGTAAAAGGAGATATTTCTGCATATTAGGAATTTATCCACGCCACGCTATATTCAACTACAGCACAAATCTTAACATTTTGGTTTTCACACATATAACCTGCCACACACTCCTGTCATAGGTATCGTCATGCATTAGAATCTTGAACATCTTTAGTTTAGGGAGTTTGTCATCTAAACACCTCCATAAACTTTAATTATGTCTAAGAATACTTCATTACTTCTGTTGAATCAAGATTTGTCCCGGAGACAGTCAAAGAATAGAGCACTTGCCTGCGAGAGAGGGAGAGAGGCGGGGGGAGAGAGTGAGAGAGCAGTGTTGCAGCGTAAGATTGTGTAACCTTTACTCTTGAAATGGACCCCCTGTTTATAAAGANTCCTCTTTCGTTCATATTGGTATGCTTAATATTCTATTAGTTTTATGCAACTATCTGTCACGTAGAAGCTTCAATTAGAATCAGATCATGAATTTTACTTCCTTAAAAGTTGCATTATCGCCCATACAATTTTGCAATAGCCAACTGGACAATATGATTGCACTTTAGTTGTGAGATCACCGCTTTCCCGAGTCTTAGTTTCACTTAAAATAAAATTTTAAAATAACTTATTGCGACTTAAGTTATGTCAATGAAACGAATGAGATATTACTCATCACATCAAAATAAAAAAAAAATTCTTTCATGAAATAAATTTTCCTACACATGTCATTTCTTCATATTAAAAGAAAACAGTAAAGAAAAATACTTACGAAGCATGAATAAAACATAACAGAAAACTTCATTTAAATCAAAAAAATCCACTAGAAAATCTTAACAACAATTACAAGATTATGAATAACACAATATTTAATTTTTTTTTCCTCTGAAAGAAAGATGAAAAATCTCTCAAACAAAGTCTCATGTCGATCCATGCGTCGCTCATACTTCTTTACCGATATCTCTCAAAATCCCTCACTAATCTCTCGAAAAAATGGAGAAATCTACATCTCCATAACCTCAAACCAAACACCTTTTAAAACATTCCTAATTTCTTCTCTAGGCTAATCTAATTACTTTTCATGAGAGGCACCAAGCCTCTCTATTTAAAGACAAATAAAAACTTCTCCTTCCTTCAAGAGACACATCTCTTCTTCCAAAATTCACATCATTTCACTCCAAAATTCACATCTCTAAGTGTCTAGATTTATTTAACCACTCCAAGGGGCGTACATAGTCATCTAGAATTTTCCAGAACATCTCGGAACCACCAAAAGTCGTTCAAAACCGTCTCCAACTGTTTATGGAGCCTAGGCACCGGTTTTCGTCACCTAGGCGCCTTTTTCTCGTCTTCACTGGCGTCTTCGCGCCATTTTTGGGATCCTAGGTGCCAGCTTGCAGGCAACTCCACCGTTGCGCACTATTTTGCTCCATTTCAACTCCGTTTTGTCACATTTCAGCTCCGTTGCGCTCAAAATTGATATTCCTACAAAATAGACATGAAAAAAATCCTTTTCTTTAAGGTGTAATTTCATTAAAAAATATGTGATAAATGTAAAGGAGATTAAGCATAGAAAGACATATTAAAATGTGTCAGGTCAGAACTTTCTTCCTTGCTCGATTTAACCCCAAATGACACCGTTTTTGCTCCATTTTTGCTAAAGTCCATTTCTTGTATCTGAAGACAAAAATATGCAAAATAACTTTTTTTAAAGTATAATATCATTAAAAATGTACATAAAATTATCATGAATGTACTATAAAAACAGGTAATTTTCAGGTGGATCAATGCCCCCAAATTTAAACGTTNCAAAAAACTTTTTAATGTAATATGAGGTATGTGGTGTTATTTTCAAAGAACAATATTTTTTTTTTCTATAAATGTTGTGGTAAGGCTTAAGTAAAATTTTGGTGATAAATGTTAGTTCTAAGAATTAAGATATTAAGTAAAAGAAAATAAGAAAAATATTTTACTATTTAAAGTAGGGAAAAATTATCTTTAGAAATACAAAGGATCTTAGATCTATATTTTAAGAAATTGAGACTCTATAAAATATTATTTTTACAAAACTAATGCAAATTATCAAAGTAAGGAAGTGTGATGAGTTTTAATCTTTTAGAGGATGATAGTGAAGTTCAAAATCATTAAAGGTTGATCCAGATATAGTAATCCTCACTGTGAAAAAGAAAAGAAATGATTGAAAATGATCATGAAATCAAAAGAGAAAAGAAAAAGAAAAAGAAAAAAAAGGAGAAAGCAAGAAAAGAAAAGTATATGTGAAAGTGAGGAGAAGCTTGAGGGGATGCCTAATTAAAAACTGGCTTCGCTTGAATCATTTTTAAGCGACATAATTACATTTTTGAGCTTTTATTTTCTACAAGATTAGTTTATTATTACAAGTAGAGTTCTCTCAAGTTATATATGTTATTTTTTTGGGACTCCTATGCTTTTCAAACTACGATTAAATTTTGAAATGAATGGATAAATTATAATTTCTAGACTTAATTGCAAATCATTCTTATGCCTTATTTCTAACCTGAATTATTATGATTTTCCTGTAGTCATGACTACTAGATTAACAAGACAAAACTACATTGTTCTTTTATAAAACCCACCACCACATAATAAAATTTTTTAACAAGATGAAATGAGTTACTAGAGAATAAGCTACAATTAAGTTTGGTGAATTTTGACATGCTAAATTATGTTGCTTTTATTTGTACATATAATGCCTTTTTCTAATGATATTGCACTTTAGTGAATGATATTTTTTATGTTTTTGGTTATAGATACACTAAACGGAGTAAATGGAGCAAATGGACAAAAAATGGAGCAAATTGTAGTCAAATGAAGTAAAAAGACCAATGTTGATCTGACACCTAGGCGGCATACAATAGAGAACATGACAGATAGGCACCTACGACAGTTATCTAGAAGATCCATTGAATTTGGACAAATTTTGAACAGGTGTTTAAAGGGAATCTAGGGGATTTAGAGAGCTCTATTTTAAGAGATTTCTAGAGATTCAAAAGAGAGACTTTTGGGAAGAAGAAAGAGAGTCTTTTGTAGAAAAGTGGATTCTTCTTAGAGAGGAGAAAGTTTTGAAGGCTTGGTGTGGATTTGAAGGAAAAGAAAAAAAGTGAGACATATCTTCTTCACTACAGATTCCAAGTAAGTTTGGAGTGAATTTTTAGGAGAGTGAGTTATTCAAAGGAACATAAAGGATTGCTTGGGAAAGATTTTAAGATAAGTTGTGTGCTTTGTTTGTTCTACATTGTCTTATCTTGTTAAGAATTATTTATCTATAAATCCATGTGTTGTTGTTTCTTCCCCATGAGATTTGAGCAGTTTCCTTCATTTTTCTCCCTGAAATTATGTATAATTATGTGTAGGAATGTCTTTTAGTAAAGTGCTTTTAAAATTCCATAAATTGTGATGATTCAAATTATATGTTTCATTTACTTGTCAATCTGACCAATTGATTCGTTAAATTTTGTTATAAAACATAGTGAACCAAAATGGACTATGTTTCAACATAATAAGAATCAAATTTAGTCTCATGGATGAGAATGTACTCAGTAAGGTTAAGTGCAAATAAATAGGGAAATAAGTTTTGATGGGCATAGAATTCGAGATTTTAGGGTGACAGACAAAAATCCCTAATTTGTTCTAGATGTTTGAAAACTAAAGTGAGATGTTAGCCCTCAGTGGAGGGAAGTGGGAACTCTAGAATGAGAGATAGTATCTTCTCAGCCTAACCATAGGTTAAGGAACCAAATTTTAGATTAGTCAATGTTCTTTATACACTTGATTGAGGGTAAAGAATATAATTACTCCTATTTGGCATAATACCTTAGTTATATTTTTAAAATATTTTGCTACACTAATTATAAACTCATTGCATGGGAAATGATGTTTTATACAAATTTCAACTCTTCATACATTATTAGTTTAGAGCAGAGTTAACTTTACATTTTAAATAGTCTTGCATTTAGATTTATCATTTGCTTAACATACTAGCATTCCTTTAATTCTATATGATTAAATAATTTTCAAAAACTTGCGATCATTTCCTATAGAAGTTTTTCTACAATTAATAATAGGTTTTAGTAAATTCAATTTTATAAGAGTTTTGGCTTTTTCCCGTTGGATCGATTCTGTGGTTTTTAATAAAAATCCTCAATTACTTGAAGTCATAAGTATACTTGTGTAGTACTCATAGTGTGTAAATCTTATTTATCAGCTTTATATATTATTTAATTTAAAATTTTGTCAAGATTTTGGTTGTATCTCTGAAATTAAATAATTGTTTGACTACACATCGGGTCACGATTCCAAAATCTGTGACCTCCCACTTAATTGGAGGCGAAGTCTTGGAGCCCTTACCAGAGGACAGATCCATCATCCACATTAGTTCAGACTTGGTAAAGAAGAACGCTTCTCCTCCAAGGTCCATCCTCATCGATAAAGTTTGAGAAGCAAGGAAAGGAAGACCAACCATTGTAGGAGCAGGAACGACCCTTTTCTCTTGTGCCGCCTGAATCTCTGAAAGTAAGTTGCCCAATAAAGAATCTTGGTCGTGCTCCTCCCTCAAATCTCAATTAATGTGAGAAGAAGCAATCCGGCCATCATGATCTTAATCTAGAGGATTACTTCATGACACATGATGCTTTTTTTTCTTGTAAGCCACCCTCCACCACAAGAGCACTCTTTGTGAAGTAGTTGTTGCTTGAATTGGAAGATTCTACTTCCAACATAGGGTCGAGAGCCTTTAAATCATTGACAATAATTTTTCTGGATCGTTCGTTCTTAGAGCTTGACCACGCCTACTTCTTCATGGCCTGGAATAGAGAAGCTCTGGCATTCTAGAAAACCGACATAGGGAGTTTCCTACTCACCATACTCTGCGTTGATGAGGATGTGTACGACCAATCTGAAGGAATGCTAAAAGTATAAGTACTCACACCATATATATTTATATATTGTCTTTTTGACATGAGCATCTAAAATTTATTAGCTATTGTGCATTAATTAGTCATGAATACAACAAATCTGGTTCAAAAATTAGATTCCATTGTCTTTATAACAACTATCGCAAAAAAAAAAAACAAGAGAATCGAGAAAAATTAAAATGCACATCAATAATGCGTCAGCATGAACCACAAGGACATTGCGCAGAAAGTGGATGTGATGGAGTGGCATTGCTAGAAAAACTAAGGATGGTCCAAAACCACATAGTCAACCGACTGACCCCCAACCTATTAGGAAGATAGTACAACTCAGATGGATAAATCGTAAATCATCCTCTAAGGAATCCCTCTGTCAGATCCAATCTGATGCAACAAGCTCCATCCAGCCCAAACATACCACGGACGTGAAAACATATTCTTCAGTTCTAGAGTAGTAGGAAGGAACCCTCAATGAGCAGCCGCATGGACAGGCACCTGGCCTCACTACGACCAGGCTTGATAGCCACCTGGCCCAAAGACCATTCGACCACATCCATGGAACCCACGGACAATATTAATAATTAGTTTGAAATAACCTCGTTGTATCTATAAATCATAGGGATAAAATATTTTATTGTATAATGACCCATCTTTATAAACAGGGGGTCCATTTCAAGAGTCAAGGTTACATAATCTTACGCTGCAACACTGCTCTCTCACTGTCTCTCCCCGCCTCTCTCCCTCTCTCGCAGGCAAGTGCTCTATTCTTTGATTGTCTCCGGGACAAATCTTGATTCAACAGAAGTAATGAAGTATTCTTAGACATAATTAAAGTTTATGGAGGTGTTTAGAAGACAAACTCCCTAAATTAAAGATGTTCAAGATTCTAATGCATGACGATACCTATGACAGGAGTGTGTGGCAGGTTATATGTGTGAAAACCAAAATGTTGAGATTTGTGCTGTAGTTGAATATAGCGTGGCGTGGATAAATTCCTAATATGCAGAAATATCTCCTCTTACGGTTTAACCATCAACTACAAAACAACATAAAAAATGATTGTTGTGAGCTTATTATTTTAAAGTAGTGATTTTGAGCTTGTAGAAATTTAATTTTATGTGACACATACTTGACAGCATGCTCATTATACTTCCCACAGATTTCATCACAGTCCAAACTCTATGTGGTAAATAAGAATCATTTTAATACAAAATAAGAATTCTAAATAATTAGAATTAAGAAAATGTGTAATTAGAAAGAGAGATTGCTCAGCCGGTAGAATAACCTGAAAAATATTCTTACTGTGGTACTTTATTTGCAGTTTGCAGAAACAAACAGAAAATACTTTACCATACACAGTAATCACAGTCACTAATTTGATCTATTAACACAAAATAAAGTAAATAAAAAATACTTCATGCTTACGAACTCCTAAAAACGGATACGGCAAGACTGTAAATGTTCTATTGATGTCAAATTACTACAAAGAAAAACACAACCATACAAAATGTTTACTTTAGCTTCAGTTTGATCTGCGCTTCTAATCTCGTTCAGAAATTAGAAATTTCCGACAGTCTGTTACCATCTGAATCATAAAGGATCTTCCCTGAAAACTCCAATGGCTGGCACCTTTCACCTTTCAGGATTTTCTTTTTCCACAGCACTACTTCTCTGCTTCCACTCCTCTTACAGGATAACAGCTTGACTACCATGAGAGTCTTATGGTAAAGCATTGAGAACAGGTTTCCATTATTTTTCATGGAAGTGGAAGAAGCGACTTTCTTCATTTCTGAACAAGATATCTATGTAATCATGGGATTTATTTATTCTTTTTTGTATTGGAACGAAAAGGACTAACGATTTAAAAACTTTAGTGTGTCGAACTCCTCGAGTAAAAGTTATAGCAAGAGATGGTGGAGGAGGGAAATTGCTTGAGAAGTGGTTGTACCTTCTAATTCTTTACTTGAAAGGGAGATTTCCAAAGCAGTTAGNTAAGCCTGGTCGTAGTGAGGCCAGGTGCCTGTCCATGCGGCTGCTCGTTGAGGGTTCCTTCCTACTACTCTAGAACTGAAGAATAAGTTTTCACGTTTTTGGTATGTTTGGGCTGGATGGAGCTTGTTGCATCAGATTGGATCTGATAGAGGGATTCCTTAGAGGATGATTTACGATTTATCCATCTGAGTTGTACTATCTTCCTAATAGGTCGGGGGTCAGTCGGTTGACTATGTGGTTTTGGACCATCCTTAGTTTTTCTAGCGATGCCACTCCATCACATCCGCTTTCTGCGCAATGTCCTTGTGGTTCATGCTGACACATTATTGATGTACATTTTAATTTTTCTCGATTCTCTTGTTTTTTTTTTTTTTTTTTTTGCGATAGTTGTGATAAAGACAGTGGAATCTAATTTTTGAACCAGATTTGTTGTATTCATGACTAATTAATGCACAATAGCTATTAAATTTTAGAGGCTCATGTCAAAAAGCCAATATATAAATATATATGGTGTGAGTACTTATACTTTTGGCATTCCTTCAGATTGGTCATACACATCCTCATCAACGCAGAGTATGGTGAGTAGGAAACTCCCTATGTCTGTTGTCGAGAATGCCTGAGCTTCTCTATTCTAGGCCATGAAGAAGTAGACGTGGTCAAGCTCTAAGAACGAACGATTCAGAAATATTATTGTCAATGATTTAAAGGCTATCGAATCGTTCGTTCTTAGAGCTTTTGAATCGTTCGTTCTTAGAGCGTTGTCAGAAATATTATTGTCAATGTTGGAAGTAGAATCTTTCAATTCATGCAACAACTACTTCACAAAGAGTGCTCTTGTGGTGGAGGGTGCCTTACAAGAAAAAAAAGCATCATGTGTCATGAAGTAATCCTCTAGATTAAGATCATGCTGGCCAGATTGCTTCTTCTCACATTAATTGAGATTTGAGGAAGGAGCACGACCAAGATTCTTCATTGGGCAACTTACTTTCAGAGATTCAGGTGGCACAAGAAAAAAGGGTCGTTCCTGCTCCTCCAATGGTTGGTCTTCCTTTCCTTGCTTCTCAAACTTTATCGATGAGGATGGACCTTAGAGGAGAAGCATTCTTCTTTACCAAGTCTGAACTAATGTGGATGATGGATCTGTCCTCTGGTAAGGGCCCCAAGACTTCGCCTCCTGCTAAGTGAGAGGTCACAGATTTTGGAATCGTGACCCGATCTGTAGTCACACAATTATTTAATTTCAGAGATACAACCAAAATCTTGACAAAATTTAAAATTAAATAATATATAAAGCTGATAAATAAGATTTACACACTATGAATACTACGCAAGTTTACTTATCACTTCAAGTAATTAAGGATTTTTATTAAAAACCACAGAATCGATCCAACCGGAAAAAGCCAAAACTTTTATAAAATTGAATTTACTAAAACCTATTATTAATTGTAGAAAAACTTCTATAGGAAATGATCGCAAGTTTTTGAGAATTATTTAATCATATAGAATTAAAGGAATGCTAGTATGTTAAGTAAATGAAAAATCTAAATGTAAGACTATTTAAAATGTCAAGTTAACTCTGCTCTAAACTAATAATGTATGAAGAGTTGAAATTTCTATAAAACATCATTCTCCATGCAATGAGTTTATAATTAGTGTAGGAAAATATTTTAAAAATATATCTAAGGTATTATGCCAAATAGGAGTAATTATATTCTTTACCCTCGATCAAGTGTATAAAGAACATTTACTAATCTAAAATTTGGGTGCTAAACCTGTGGTTAGGCTGGGAGGATACTATCTCTCACTCTAGAGTTCCCACTTTCCCTCCACTGAGGGCTAACATCTGACTTTAGTTTTCAAACATCTGGACCAAATTAGGGATTTTTGTCTGTCACCATAAAATCTCTAATTCTATCACCATCAAAACTTATTTCCCTATTTATTTGCACTTAATCTTACTGACTACATTCTCATCCATGAGACTAAATTCGATTCTTATTATGTTGAAACATAGTCCATTTTGGTTCACTATGTTTTATAACAAATTTTAAATAATCAATTGGTCATATTGACAAGTAAATGAAACATATAATTTGAATAATCACAATTTATGAAATTTTAAAAGCACTTTTACTAAAATACATTCCTACACATAATTATACATAATTTCAGGGAGAAGAATGAAGGAAACTGCTCAAATCTCATGGGGAAGAAACAAAAACACATGGATTTATAGATAAATAATTTTTAACAAGATAAGACAATGTAGAACAAACAAAGTACACAACTTATCTTAAAATCTTTCCCAAGCAATCCTTTATGTTCCTTTGAGTAACTCACTCTCCTAATAATTCACTCTAAACTTACTTGGAATCTGTAGTGAAGAAGATATGTCTCACTTTTCCTCTTTTCCTTCAAATCCACACCAGGCCTTCAAAACTTTCTCCTCTCTAAGAAGAATCCACTTTTCTACAAAAGACTCCCTTTCATCCTCCCAAAAGTCTCTCTTTTGAATCTCTAGAAATCTCTTAAAATAGAGCTCTCTAAATCCCCTAGATTCCCTTTAAACACCTGTTCAAAATTTGTCCAAATTCAATGGATCTTCTAGATAACTGTCATAGGCGCCTATCTGTCATGTTCTCTGTTGTATGCCGCTTAGGTGTCAGATCAACATTGGTCTGTTTACTTCATTTGACTACAATTTGCTCCATTTTTGGTCCATTTGCTCCATTTACTCCGTTTAGTGTATCTATAACCAAAAACATCAAAAATATCATTCACTAAAGTGCAATATCATTAGAAAAAGGTATTAGATGTACAAATAAAAGCAACATAATTTAGCATGTCAAAATTCACCAAACTTAATTGTAGCTTGTTCTCTAGTAACTCATTTCATTTTGTTAACAAATTTTAATATGTGGTAGTGGGTTTTATAAAAGAACAATGTAGTTTTGTCTTGTAAATCTAGTAGTCATGACTTCAGGAATATCTTAATAATTCAGGTTAGAAATAAGACACAAGAATAATTTGCAATTAAGTCTAGAAATTATAATTTATCCATTCATTTCAAAATTTAATCGTAGTTTGAAAAGCATAGGAGTCCCAAAAAAATAACATATATAACTTGAGAGAACTCTACTTGTAATAATAAACTAATCTTGTAGAAAATAAAAGCTAAAAAATGTAATTATGTCGCTTTCTTAAAAATGATTCAAGCGAAGCCAGTTTTTAATTAGGCATCCCCTCAAGCTTCTCCTCACTTTCACATATACTTTTCTTTTCTTGCTTTCTCTCTTTTTTTTTTCTTTTTCTTTTCTTTTTTGATTTCATGATCATTTTCGATCCTTTCTTTTCTTTTTCACAGTGAGGATTACTATATCTGAATCAGCCTTTATTGATTTTGAACTTCACTACCATCCTCTGAAAGATAAAAACTCATCACACTTCTTTACTTTGATAATTTGCATTAGTTTTGTAAAAATAATATTTTATAGAGTCTCAATTTCTTAAAATATAGATCTAAGATCCTTTGTATTTCCAAAGATAATTTTTTCCCTACTTTAAATAGTAAAATTATTTTCCTATTTTCTTTTACTTAATATCTTAATTCTTAGAACTAACCTTTATCACCAAAATTTTACTTAAGCCTTACCACAACATTTATAGAATAAAAAAAATATAGTTCTTTGAAAATAACACCACATACCTCATATTATATTAAAAAGTTTTTTTTAATATAATTTCTTAAGGACAATTAAAATTATGTTTTTCAAAAGTTTTTCTCCCTCTTCAAAACATAAGTTTTTCTTCATAGATTAAAACATTCATAACTGAAAAGATAAAAGTAAGAAGAAAAATTTTAAAATGATTTTTATAAAAAAGGTTTTAACATGAAAATATGTAAATAAAAGAAGTAGGTATACAATAGCAGTAGAGCCTAATTAACATGTAATAACAAAATGAAATTGCTAAGTACAAGAGTTTTTCAAAATATTACACATGTACACCAACAACATGATAGTAAAATAATTAGTAGTGCAACAAGACAAACAACAAGTAGTTTAAGCAACAAACAGTGATAAGTCCGAATTACAAAAAGTTCACAACAAAAACTTCTACACTAAAGAGTTCAAGTAATCAAACAAAATAAATAAATATAACAAAAAAAAAGATACTAATCCTCATCATCATCTTCTTCTTTTCCCACATTAATCTCCTCCTCCTCTTGTATATAGTCCTTTGGGTGATAGTTCGAAAATGAACGACTAGTTGGAAACTGAACATTATGATCTCCATGAAAAAAACTCACAAGAGATGAATTGAAACTTGTATCCTAGTTATGTTTAAGTTTCAAGTATGCCTGGACATGATCAACCTTATAATCAAAATCAGTCACTTTTCTTGAAGATATGCTATGTCATGTGTCAAAGCCTGAAAATCACTACTAAGGTCTTCTAGAGTGGAGGAAGATTGAGCAGCATAATGAGAAGTAGAAGGCCTAGAGGTAGAAGTTGAGGAATATCTGAACCTCCTCCCTTATGTCTCTGTTTAGCATAAAACTCATATACTTGAACATTGGTTCTATTAATTGGTTTAAGAGGTTGCACCGGTTCTTCCCAACTCTCATATATGACATATGATTGCTTACATAAAGTAAAAATCAGAGTATGGAAACCTAATCCTCCAATAGACTCAAATATGGAAGAAATATTCAGATAAATTATAGAACCAATATTTATATTCTTCAACTGTTGAATGCAAAAATTTAAAGATTCTCTCTCATTCTTCACCTCACTAAGATGATTAGTGGGAAGAAGTCATGCAAAAATAAAATAGTATCATGTCTTAGAGGTTGCATTTGACATTGAGGTAGAGAAGTTGACCTTATAATTGTTCTTAATGTTCCAAACTCCTCTTTTATTAGTCAGAAATGCTATCACCTCATCGAACTATGATTTAGAAGACTCAAATGAAGATTACTCAAAATTCTTAACATTTAATAACTGGAATAGAGAGTACCTTTAATTATACTTCCTTGAACATAAACTTGATTATTAGAAGCTTCAGGGAAATTTGCGCAAAATTCCTGGTTAATAGAAATTACTGCTATTGCGGTAAATTAAGAAAAACTTTCCCAGTCCCAAGCTACAATTAAGCTATCAACCGCTCCCCGGAGATTGAGAAAAGCCCTCTCCTGAATAAACTTTCTATTCCTAAGGAGAACATTGTATCTAAATTTAGCCTTCATATTAGAAATTTCCCCAAATCAAACTCAAATCTTCTTCTTCCTCACTTAGTTTTAGGAGCCATAATATATAAAAAAATATAAAAAATTTTTCACATAAATTCCAAATAATTTTCCTAAACTCTGATAAAAACTTTTCTAAGGTGAGAAACTTTCTACCAAGGGTTCATTACTATTTCGTCCAAAAAATCCAAACTTTTGGCACAAGAGTAATGTGAGAAGAATCCATGGTGAAAATAAAGAAATTTTGCATTAAAGTGAAGCTTATACCATGAGGAGATCAAATTCAAAGTCTTTAAGTCAAGAAACTATTCCAAAATCTAAGATTTGAGAAGCCCTAGAAAGCCTCTACAGTGTTTTTCGCGAAATTAGGAAAGAAGAAGATGATGGCTAGGGCAAAAATTGGGATTTTAACTTAGATTTTTGGTTCAGGTGAACAGGCACTTAGGCGCCAATTACGACACCTAAGAGCCAACCTCTCGGGTTTCTAGCACCTAGGCATCATTTTTGGTGCCTACGTGCCACTGCACATAATTTGGTTTTTTATTTTTTCATTAAATTTTAACAACAAGCACTGCACACCAAAGCACTACAAACCTTTGCAAGCCAAATTCAAAATGATTAAACAACTTCAAACACCTAATTTTAACAAAAGAGCACCAACACAAGTATGAAGACTAAAATACTCAGCCATCAATGGAACAATAACCATAGAAATTTCAAAATAGCTCACTTAAAAAGAAGGAAACCGGGCCAACAATACAATCCAAAAGAGAAACCCAAAGAAAACCACCAAAACCTAGCAAAATAAGAGAGAAGAACCCCATGTCAGGTTGCCAAAAGATCCATAAGGAGTGAAACTCTAGCAAAGAATGAAAATAAGGTTCAACCACCATTTACATACATACATACTCACACACACACACACACACACACACACACACACACACATAGATATATATATNAAATATGTAAGTAAAAGAAGTAGGTATACAAGAGCAGTAGAGCCTAATTAACATGTAATAACAAAATGAAATTGCTAAGTACAAGAGTTTTTCTAAATATTACACATGTACACCAACAACATGATAGTAAAATAATTAGTAGTGCAACAAGATAGACAACAAGCAGTTTAAGCAATAAATAGTGATAAGTCCGAATTACAATAAGTTCACAACAATAACTTCTACACTAAAGAGTTCAAGTCATTAAACAAAATAAATAAATATAACAAAAAAATAAAAATAAAAAAGAAACTAATCCTCATCATCATCTTCTTCTTTTTCCACATCAATCTCCTCCTCCTCTTGTATATAGTCCTCTGGGTGATAGTTTGAAAATGAACGACTAGTTGGAAACTGAACATTATGATCTCCATGAAAAAAACTCACAAGAGATGAATTGAAACTTGTATCCTAGTTATGTTTAGGTTTCAAGTATGACTGGACAAGATCAACCTTATAATCAATATCAGTCACTTTTCTTGAAGATATGCTATGTCATGTGTCAAAGCCTGAAAATCACTACTAAGATCTTCTAGAGTGGAGAAAGATTGAGCAGCAGAATGAGAAGTAGAAGGCCTAGAGGTAGAGGTTGAAGGAATATATGAACCTCCTCCCTTAAATCTCTATTCAGCATAAAACTCATATACTTGAACATTGGTTCTATTAATTGGCTTAAGAGGTTGCACCGGTTCTTCCCAACTCTCATATATGACATATGATCGCTTACATAAAGTAAAAATCAGAGTATGGAAACCTAATCCTCCAATAGAATCAAATATAAAAGAAATATTAAGATAAATTATAGATCTAATATTTATATTCTTCAACTATTGAATGCAAAAATTTAAAGATTCTCTCTCTTTCGTCACCTCACTAAGATGATTAGTGGGAAGAAGTCGTGCATAAATAAAATAGTATCGTATCTTAGAGGTTGCATTTAACATTGAGGTAGAGAAGTTTACCATATAATTGTTCTTAATGTTCCAAACTCCTCTTTTATTAGTCAGAAATGCTATCACCTCATCGAACTATGATTTAGAAGACTCAAATGAAGAATACTCAAAATTCTTAACATTTAATAACTGGAATAGAGCATTGATAGGCTCAGGAGTAACTTCCATTATTCTTCCTTGAACATAAACTTGACTATTGGAAGCTTTAGAGAAATTTGCGCAAAATTCTTGGTTAATAGAAATTACTGCTATTGCGGTAAATTAAGAAAAACTTTCTCAGTACCAAGCTACAATTAAGCTGTCAACCGCTCCCCGGAGATTGAGAGAAGCCCTCTCCCGAATCAACTTTCTATTCCTAAAGAGAACATTGTATCTAAATTTAGCCTTCATATTAGAAAATTTCTCCAAATCAAACTCAAATCTTCTTCTTCCTCACTTAGTTTTAGGAGCCATAATATATTAAAAAAATATTAAAAATTTTTCACATAAATTCCAAATAATTTTCCTAAACTCCGATAAAAACTTTTCTAAGGTGAGAAACTTTCTACCAAGGGTTCATTACTATTTCTTCCAAAAAATCCAAACTTTTGGCACATGAGTAATGTGAGAAGAATCCATGGTGAAAATAAAAAAATTTTGCATTAAAGTGAAGCTTATACCGTGAGGAGATCAAATTCAAAGTCTTTAAGTCAAGAAACTGTTCCAAAATCTAAGATCTGAGAAGCCCTAGAAAGCCTCCACAGTGTTTTTCACGAAATCAGGAAAGAAGAAGCTGATGGCTAGGGCAAAAAATTGGGATTTTAACTTAGATTTTTGGTTCAGGTGAACAGGCACTTAGGCGCCAATTAGGACGCCTAAGAACCAACATCTCGGGTTTCTAGCACCTAGGCATCATATTTGGTGCCTACGTGCCACTGCACAGAATTTGGTTTTTTATTTTTTCATTAAATTTTAACAACATGCACTGCACACCAAAGCACTACAAACCTTTGCAAGCCAAATTCAAAATGATTAAACAACTTCAAAAACCTAATTTTAACAAAAGAGCACCAACACAAGTATGAAGACTAAAATACTCAGTCATCAATGGAACATTAACCATTGAAATTTCAAAAAAGCTCACCTAAAAAGAAGGAAACCGGGCCAACAATACAATCCAAAAAAGAAACCCAAAGAAAACCACCAAAACCTAGCAAAATAAGAGAGAAGAACCCCATGTTAGGTTGCCAAAAGATCCATAAGGAGTGAAACTCTAGCAGAGCACATGAATAAGGTTCAACCACCATTTACATACATACATACATACATACATACTCACACACACACACACACACACACACAGATATATATATATATATATATATATATATAAGAAATAT
>JXCR01146332.1:41941-54644 GCA_002079205.1 Phalaenopsis hybrid cultivar
TATATATATATATATATATATATATATATATATATATATATATATATGAGAAGCATTGAAAAATGAATAAAAAATACTATAGATGAGTGTAAAATATACCACATGATACACTAGAAAAAAAGGCAAGGGAACTTCCAAAAGAAAGACTGTCAAAGACCCGAGGTTCAACACATGAAGTGTAAGTCACACGGTTAACAACCCATGAAGAGCGAAAGTCAACTTCTAAATAAAGGACTATCATTGAACCAATGATTGACACATAAAGCATAGATCAACTGGGTGAAAACCCATAAGGAAGGAATATTAGCTTCCTAAATAAGAATTTTCATAGGCCCAAGGGTTGACACAAGAATTGTAAATTAAATGGATTGCAACCCACAAAGCTACCAAAATCTTTTTATGCTATTATATATGTTTTGTTTGAAGGATTTTTTATCAGAATTTTTGAAATCTTATTAAAAGTGTCGACCAAGTCGTACAAAATGCTACCAATCAATTTTCTTTTGTGTTGAGCAAATTTTTTAATTTTTCTTTTTCAACAAATAGCTCATTATCAAAATGATAAGGAGAGCCAGAAAAAAATCATATTGTTGGTAGCTTTCATGTGGACTACCTGAATCATCACTAGAGTCACCATGCAAGAATACAAGATATGCAATTTTCAAGAATGGAATGAAATTTCCTTATGTGCTTTCCGCACTAGCCCTATTCATAAATTATCTTCACCCTAAGCCTATAGAAACCTCATCACTCATATTTGGGTGAAAAAGAAAATATCTTTCTTGGTGATGTCTTTAAATCAATTACTAATTTATCAACCATCCCATCGTCACTTAAAAATTATCTCAACATAATGCCATAAGGTTTTATATAAGAAAATTTTGAGATTTAAATTTATTAGAAGATCATTTTATTTTGAAATCTTTGATTATTTGCTCACATCAAGCTTCTTCTCTAGAGAGCTAGCCATTTTTACCAGTTTTTTACACTTTATTATTTCTTATGAGAATTATTATATCTCGTGAGTTTTATTTTTTATCAAGGTTGTTTTAAATGCTAACCTTCTTATGATAGATTATTATTTTTAATTTTAAGCTTACTTAATAAGTGGCCTCAACATATTATGATTTATCAACTAATAAGCTTCAATTGGCTTAGTTGAATAGACAATGTAGCTAAAAAGACAATGTAGCCTGACTAAATTATTTGATAGACAAAATGTAGTGGTCTGATGAAATACTCTCATCAAGAACCAGCCAAGTACGCAAGATATTTCTATTGATTGATGCATTCTCAAGTAATCATAGAGAAGTTCATCTTAACTAAAACACCGATTAGCAATAGTAAGAAGAAGTGGAACGAAAAATTCTTCTTTTTTATTATCTTTGCTAAGCTAAAGGAAGAATAATTGATCACCTCCAATTCAAAATCATTTGAAACTCTAGGAATGTTTGACTTTATTCAGCTTTTAGCATAACTTAAGCCAAACTTTTCTCATGGGGGGCTATTCAACCAGGTAGCCTCACACATCTCGGGTGGATCAAAAAACAACATTTGGGCAACAACCTAATATCCAATAACTTAAGAACATGTAGAGAATGATATAATAAGAGAGGGACATCCTCTCTATTCTCAAAGTCGAATGGTTCCTCACAAAGGAGGCTATCCTGATAGATGAGGTCTCCCGATTAATGAGAGTGGTCCTAAGAAACATTTTCTCCAAGATCCACCTCAGACTCTACCTCAAGGCTTACCTAAAGTAACTCAAATATAAAATCAACTAAAGAGATAGTGATCTCTAGAGCCAAAACTATGTCACCCTTAACAATAGTTAGAGTATCAATTAGCAAAGTGGTGAGAATTTCTCTAACCCATTACTTTTCATTAAGATACCACGTAGCCTCGCACATCGTAGGTTGATGAACAAACCAAATTTTGAGAAACAACCTACTATCCAAGAATTTATAAACTTGTGGAGAGTTTATTATAATCAAGGGACATCCATTCTATTCTCAATGTCATATCGTTCCACACCAAGGACGCTATCCTCATAAAATAGGCCTCTCAAATGATAAGAGAGGTCCTAAGTCTCTAGGATCTACCTCATGATTTACCTCAAGATTTACCTGAAGTGACTCAATCATAAGATCAGCTGAAGAGACAATGAACTCTAGAGCCAAGTCAAAAACATGCATACCAAGTGTCGGAGTATCAATAAGTATAGTTGTAGAAATNAATAAAACATACAATAGATGGGTGTACAATATACCGCATGATACACTAGCACAGAAGGTAAAGTAACTTCCAAAAGGAGTATCAAGGACCCGAGGTTCAACACATGAAGTGTAAGTCACACGGTTAACAACCCATGAAGAGCAAAAGTCAACTTCTAAATGAAGGACTACCACAGACCCAACGATCTACACATAAAGGATAGATCAAGTGGGTGACAACCCATAAGGAAGGAATATTAGCTTCTTAAATCAGAATTGTCATAGGCCCTAGGGTTGACACAAGAAGTGTAAATTAAATGGGTTGCAACCAACAAAGCTATCAAAATCTTTTCATGATATTATATATGTTTTGTTTTACGGATTTTTTATCACAATTTTTAAAATCTTATTAAAAGTGTCGACCAAGTCGTATAAAATGATTTTTTATCAAAATGCTACCAATCAGTTTTGTTTGGTACAAAATGCTACCAAGAAATTATCTTTAATTTGTCTTTTTCAACAAATAGCTCATTATCAAAATGATAGGGAGAGCCAGAAAAAAATCATATTATTGGTAGCTTTCATGTGGACTACCTGAATCATCACCAAAGTCACCATGAAAGAATACAAGATTTACAATTTTCAAGAATGGAATGAAATTTCCTTATGTGCTATCCACGCTAGCCCTATTCATAAATTCCCTTCACCCTAAGCCTAGAGAAACCTCATCACTCATATCTGGGTGACAATAAAAAAAATATCTTTCTTGATGATGTCTTTAAATCAATTACTAATTTATCATCCATCCCATTGTCACTTAAAAATGATCTCAACATAATGCCATAAGGTTTTAGATAAGCAAAATTTGAGATTTAATAGAAGATCATTTTATTATGAAATCTTTGATTATTTGCTCACATCAAGCTTCTTCTCTAGAGTATTAGCCATTTTTACCAGCTTTTTACACTTTATAATTTCTTATGAGAATTATTCTATCTCGTGAGTTTTATTTTTTATCAAGGTTGTTTTAACTGCTAACCTTTTTATGATTGATTATTTTTTTTAATTTTAAGCTTCCTTAATAAGTGGCCTCAACATATTTTGATTTATCAACTATTAAGCTTCAATTGGATTAGTTGAATAGACAATGTAGCTATAAAGACAATGTAGTCTGACTAAATTATTTGCTAGACAAAATGTACTAGTCTAATGATGGAATTCTCTCATCAAGAACCAGCCATGTACGCAAGATATTTCTTTTAATTGATGCATTCTCAAGTAATCAGGGAGAAGTCCATCCTAACTAAAACACTGATTAGCAATAGTAAGAAGAAGTGGAATGAAACATTCTTTTTTTTATTATCTTTACTAAGCTAAAGGAAGAATAAATGATCACCTCCAATTCAAAATCATCTGACACTCTGGGAATGTTAGACTTTATTCAGCTTTTAGCATAACTTAAGCCAAACTTTTCTCATGGGGGGCTATTCAACCAAGTAGCCTCACACATCTCGGGTGGATCAACAAACAACATTTTTGAAACAACCTAATATCCAACAACTTAAGAACATGTAGAGAATGATATTATAAGAGAGGGACATCCTCTCTGTTCTCAAAGTCAAATGGTTTCTCACAAAGGAGGCTATCCTGATAGATGAGGTCTCCCGATTGATGAGAGTGGTCCTAAGAAACATTTTCTCCAAGATCCACCACAGGCTCTACCTCAAGGATTGCCTAAAGTAACTCAAATATAAAATCAAATAAAGAGATAGTGATCTCTAGAGCCAAAACTATGTCATCCTTAACAATAGTTAGAGTATCTATTAGCAAAGTGGTGAGAATTTCTCTAACCCATTACTTTTCATTAAGATACCACATAGCCTTGCACATCATAGGTGGATGAACAGACCAAATTGTGAGAAACAACCTACTATCCAGGAATTTATGAACTTGTGGAGAGTTTATTATAAATAAGGGACATCCACTCTATTCTCAATGTCATATGGTTCCACACCATGGACGCTATCCTCATAAAATAGGCCTTTCAAATGATAAGAGAAGTACTAAGTCACTAGGATCTACCTCAGGATTTACCTCAAGAATTACTTGAAGTGACTCAATCATAAGATCAGCTGAAGAGACAATGAACTGTAGAGCCAAGTTAAAAACATGCATACCAAGTGTTGGAGTATCAATAAGTATAGTTGCGGAAATTTCTCTAACCCACAACTTTTCATTAAGAATAAACAATTATATTAAATTTTTTGTCCCCAATTATTTTATTTTAAGTGAAAAAAATGAATATCAATGGGGACTTCTCCTAGATCTTCCCTTCTTAAAATATGGAAGTGCGAGTATCAATGGAGTTAAGACGCAGATCTCCCATCAGCCAATATGGATGGGGAAGTATCAACANAGAAATTTCTCTAACCCACAACTTTTCATTAAGATTAAACAGTTATATTACATATTTTGTCCACAATTATTTTATTTTAAGTGAAAAAAATGAATATCAGTGGGGACATCTCCTAAATCTTCCCTCCTTAAAATATGGAAGTGTGAGTATGAACGGAGTTAAGACTCAAATCTCCCATCAGCCAATATGGATGGGTAAGTATCAACATGGATGTATCCCAGATCTCCCTTCATCAAGATATGTGATATGAGTTTTTCTCTTTTCTTTATTTTTATTATATGAAAAAGTGATTTACATCAAGTGTGTGCATAATAACTACACAAAAAATAAAAAAAATAATGATCTCTGGCTCAATATCTGGAACAATGGTTATAAATGCTACACTGAGTGTCCCATGTGATAAATCAGTGAGCTCTAAAATCTGTTTGATAGCTGGTAAATATCTTGGCTACGTAGTGGACCAATGTGTAAACCTTAATATCCTAATACAAAAAACTTGTGGGAAAATATAGTAAAGTAATGAAATTTCTAGATCATTCACTTAGACGTTGGCGGGATGCAAGCAAGGAACTACTCTCTAAAAGCAAAACTCTATCCACTAAAGGAGGAAACAACCCTACAATATTTTAAGCCAAATGTTTAGTAGTCACATAAAAAATATCAATCATAAGCTTAAGAAGGTCTAACATTCGACAAGGAAAGAATCTTTTATGATTTCTGGTGGGGACATAGTTCACACTACTCGGGGTGATTCTCAACTAATGAAATTTTTTTCCAGACCAGAACTAAAAAGTCTCTTGGTGGGGATAAAGTTCACACAGCTAGAAATGATTATTTTTAGCCATTAATATTATTCTTCTAGATCGAAAACAAAAAAAGCTAATGGCGGGGACATAATCTGCACAACTAGAGAGGACGATTCTTAGCCAATAAGATTATTCCCCCAAGCTAAAACCAATAATGCTAATGGTCGGGACATAGTCCACATAGCAAGAGAGGATGACTTTCAACCAATCAAATTATTCTCCTAGGCTGGAACTAAAACCTCATAATTGGACATAGTCCATGTAATTAAAATGAATCTAAGTCAGCGTGAATATTCTCTTGGGCCAAAACCAAAATTTGCCATGGCGAGGACATATTCCACAGTACCATATGAATTACCTTAAAGGTAACTCTAGCGCTACTACGTGGTGCAACATCCATGGGAATAGAAATCCACCAAAATCTAAAAGGACTTTCCAAGAGCATAGAAATGATAGAGGAGCAATGTTAACCATTATCATCATGTGTCAGCCTCTTTTTTACAAAAGAGGTTAGATCAACATGAGATTCAGCAATGGAATTAGCTCCATGTGTATGACTCCTCTTTTCAAGAGGAGCACACATATTAAAGACCTTAGTGGGTGTAGGATAACTGGATCAAAGAAGATGTTTACTTCTTGCACATGAAAAAATTAGGTATAAGGGACATAGCGTTTCCCACATATGCCTTTATTTCGATCAACACTTAATTGCTTATTTTTTTCAATCAAATTTAGACATTGATCAAGATCAAGAAAAGGTTAAATAACCCATAAAAAAATACAACACCACTGATGCATGTGATAATGCATCAACCAAATTGTTGAGTGCAAGAAAAAATTGGAATAATGTCGAGTTGCTTACAAAAAAAATTGACACTTGGATTTAAATGCAAGCTCAAAAAAGCTCAAATACCTCACAAAAAAAATTAGTTCACAAAATCATATCAAGGCTCTTAAGAAAAGAGAGAGAGACTCATCCACAATGAAGTCAACAAATTGTTTTTTGTTCTTTTTAATGGAATTTAGAGTCTCTGACCTGTCGATATATTATCTAAAGATTTTTTTTTTCAAACAAATCTTCCTCTCAAATCATAAAAATGATTTGAATAGGAAAGAATAAAAAAACAAGGCTATGAAAGTGGACAAAAAAATATTATGAAATCAAAGAGAACTTAGGATGGGTATACTTTGTGCGATGGGTTAGGAATGTATGCCCAAAATTAGACCCAATGAAAACTTCTTGAAACACATCATCCATGAAGAGAATCTATGCACAAGCTACCTTAAATAAGAGAACTAAAAGAGAATTTTATTCATAGGGTAAAGAGTAACTCCCAAAGAAAAGTATCTCTTTAGTTAAATACATCTTTGTGGATACCCAAAAATACTCTTGATTGATGGGAGTCTTGTTAACGCTTATGTGATTAACTAATCGATAGAGGTGTGCAAAAGGAAATATTATCCTAATTAGCAATATCACAGTGTTTTAAAGCATATAGAAAGTCTTAAGGGTAGGGAGGGAGTATCTTAATTCCAAAATGGACGGTAGAAAATCGAAACTGGAGGTCTTACAAGGTATCAGGGTCATCAAGCATGATCATCCCACCACTTCAAGGCTATAATGGGCCATAAGGGTAGAGGCAAAATCTCCATATCACATATTTGCATCAACCAGTTCAGTAACTAGAACTAATGATCCTGAATTTTTGTATATAGAGATGCAAAATGTGATGTACGCGTTTATATTTATAATATTTCAATATGAGATACTATGCAACTTGTGATGCAAATGAACCGAACACGAACTAACAGAGCTTATGTTCGTGTTCGGTTCATTTGAAATTTAGTTTGTTTGAAATAAGCTTGTGTTCAAAATTTTTCGCGAAGTCACTGTTCGTAATTGTTTCTTAACGAATTAGCCGAACATGAGCCGAACACGAGCTGTTCACAAACAACGAGCCAGTTTGACATCCCTATTGTTAATATATATAAATAATATATTATATTAATTACATAACTTATATTATATAAATATATAATATCTATGTTAGTATATTACTAATATAGTATATTAATATATTATTAATATTAATTTATTATATATTATAATTTATAAAATTTAATTTTTTAAAATATCATAAATATTTTAAATATAAATTTTTTAAATTATTTTATTTTTTTCGCGCAATAACGATTCGAACACGAACGAACATAACACTGTTTGTGCTTGATTCATTTAACCAACCGAATGAAAAAAAATTTGTTCGCGTTCGTCTCATTTACTTATCGAACGAATCGAACACGAACTCATTGACGAACCGAACACAAACTGTTTGCAATCAACGAGCTTTTTTGACAGCCCTATAACACAAATATACGTATAGTTATCAAGTAATATAGAACTTTCTGATTAAGTCTAAAATATCGAACCCACAGGAAGGATTAGTTTTCGATAATCAAAATACTCAGCAATTTATATTATTGCTGAAACTTAAGATGCTATAACATGAGTGAAAGTTTGATTTTTTTTGTAGTTTTTGATAATTGAAACTAAAGTAAGCAATTAATTAATTTCACTAAAATAGTTGCAAGATGACGAAAATATAAGTAAAATATCTTTTTTCTTATCATGGATCAGTGATAAATATAGAAATTCAGTTGTGGAAGATGATAAATGTGTTGTGCCAAGTAGGAGCAATAATATTCTTTACCCTTACTAGATATGCTATAAAGAACATTGGTTAATCTATAGTTTGAATAACCTTGAAGACCGTCTAGGCATGGAAGATACTAGCTCTTACTCTAGAGTTCCCTCTTCTCCCTCCACCTGCCGGTAAACACCTAGTATCAAAAGCTAAGACTATAAATCAAATTGGGGGCTTTAGCCTATCACTCTAAAGTCCTCTAATTCTACACTCTTTAAAGATTATTTCCTTATTTATTAGCACTCAACCCCATGAACTAGATTCTCATTCATGAAATCAATATGTGATTCCAACCGTTTTTTGACTGAGACAATACCATCTTGGATCTTACATGTTCTCACAATAGGTTTTAACATCTTAATTGGCCAAATCAAAAAGTAAATGAAGTGCAAGGTCTTCAATCATCACAATTTCTTCCAACATTGAAGAGTAATACTTCACACAACTTTCTTTAAATATTTAATCACTTATCATTTTAACAAAAAAGATAAAGAAAACTACTCAGAATTCATGGAGAAAACACAACCGCATATGAGTTTAAAAGTAGAAATCATGCACATAAATAAGAAATCTAAATTAAAAACCAAGTGTAGTCAAAAAGATAAACACTTATCTCAAATTCTCTCCCCCAAATGTCTTGAAGTTTCTTTGAATTCTCTTCCTTCTCTCATAATACAAAATAACACTCAAAATAAAATAAAGTAAAGCAAAGGTGGCCGGCGGCAGCCGCGACAACGATGGACGGTGGCGACAATGTGGACTTTGATGGGTGGTTGCTGGCCTCTTGGCTATTGGCTTTGATGATCCAAGTCTTTTCTTATAAAAATCCAAGGGGTGTCTTGGTGTCTTTTCAAAAAGGTATCTCCATTAAATAAATCTTCTAGAAGTTCCCTCCTCATAAGCCAATTGAATCAATTTTTGTGTCAATGGGCTATTTCCCACTTTTTTATCAGGGGTTGCTTCAAACAGCTCTTCAAAATTCCTCTCCAATTAATATTTCTTCAAGTAACTAACTTTGGCGCTTAAGCGCGAGGTACGTGGCGCTTATGCGCGGATGCTCTGGCACGTATGCGCCAATCTTGGGTGCTTAGGTGCCCTAGTTCATTTTTGCACATTTCTTCATCTTTGCTCCAAATTTGACCCATTTTCACTCCTTTTAGCTTTTTCCATCCATTTGATTGTAACTACAAGAAAGACACACAAATTCTTTTCATAAAAGTGCAATATCTTAAAAATAGGTATAAAAATATGTACAAAAACACTATATATTTTATGTATTCAAAATCCCCCAAACTTAAGATGTTACTTGTCCTCAAGTGACTTTTCAATCTTTAAAAACCAACATAAGTAGATAATATATATGAGTTTCTTTAGGAGTTACTAAAATTTAGATTTAGAAATATAATAGTCCAATTTAGAAAAAAAATATTAGTAAATGAGACCAACTTAAAGTTTAGAAATTTTTAATCTTAAGAAATATGAAAATATGAGTTTTTATCTAATTCAAAAATATTATAGATTTTCCAAACTTAGAATTTAGTCTTTTTATTATCTCCATTTAAAACTTTTTATTAAAAATAATATTACTTACCATATTATATTCTAAAGCTTAAGAGTTTCCCAAATCTTGTACTTGAAAAAGATCAAATGTGGAAATAATTTTAGATTAGACACTAATCATCAAGCTTCTCCTGCCTTTTATTTTCTTTTCTTTTTCTTTTTTTTATTTTTTTATTTCTTTTCTATTTCTTTTTCTTTTCTTTTTCTTTTTCTTTTTAAGGTAGGGGTTACTATATCTGGATAGGCCTTTAATGGTTTTGAATTCCACTTCTCCTTTCATAAAGCAAAGTCCTGATATAAATATTTTACTTATAAATATAATAATAGTTTTGAAAATTATTTTANAATTTAGAAAAAATATTCAGAAAATGAGACCAACTTAAAGTTCAAAAATTTTTAATGTTAAGAAACATGAAAATATGAGTTCCTATCTAATTCAAAAATATTGTCGATTCTCCAAGTTTATAATTTAGTTCATTTATTATCTCTACATAAAAATTTTTATTAAAAATAATTTTACTTACTATATTATGTTCTTAAGCTTAAGATTTTCTCAAGTCTTATACTTTAAAAAGATCAAATGTGGAACAAATTTTTGATTAGGCACTAATCCTCAAGCTCTCCTCCCTTATATTTTTTTCTTTTTCTTTTTCTTTTTCTTTTTCCTTTTCTTTTTTTTTCTTTTTTTTCAGGCAAGGATTAATATATCTGGATAAACCTTTAATAAGTTTGAATTTCACTTCTCCTTTCCTAAAGCAAAGTCCTGATATAAATATTTTACTTATAAATATAATAATAGTTTTGAAAATTATTTTAATAACAAAAATTTAAGTATCAAAAATAAAATTCTAAATTTCTTTGCTTTTAAAAAATACAAATTTTATTACTAAAGATAGTTACACTATATTTAACATTTTCTACACAAAAAAATTTTAACTTTAAGTTTTTATTTATTACTCTAAATTTTAACTGAATTTTCTTACTCATTTCTAAAATCAAAATTTTACTTCCCTAATATAACTTCATATACAAAATCATTTTTTAAATCAAAATCAAATTTATTTGAAATACAATTGAGAATAATAAACTATTAAGTTTCATTAAAATTTTTCATCCCCCTAAACTTAAGTTTTTAACAAAAATAAAACATTTAACATCATATATAAAAGCAGGAATGAAAACTAACTATAACATGCTTGCAGGAGTTTTCATATCCTAAATATGCAAGTACAAAAAATTAAAAATAGGAGTAGAAAATTAAATTGGTCAAATTTTAATCTACTTAATATAAAGATATTCATTATATTTCTATGCAGTGGAGTAGAACTAAAAAGTAAATAAACATACTAAAAAACAAACATGACTGCAACATAAAGAAGAATAACTGATAGTAAATTGAAAATTTTAAACATGCAGATTTAAGTAAAAAGTTAGTTAAATTTTAAATTTTCTAAGTCTTTTAATTTAGTTCAACAAACACTAACTAAATACACCAAAAAAACACAATTAACACAATTACTACCATAAAAACATACTAACTACATACAAAAGTATAAACACATCACAATAAGTTTACTAAAAAAAACACAACATAACAAAAACTAGCAGTCTCAACAATCTTAACTGAAGACAACAAGTACATAATACCTGTACAATCAAATGTTCATAACAATAGATAAACGGAAAACAACATAAAACAGAAAAATAGAACTACAAATCCAACTAAGCATCATCTTCCTCATCACTATCATCACTATGCCAAACAATTGTAGGCTCATACGGTAGATATCTAGGGTACTGAGGAAATACTACATCTCGGTTACCTCTTTTGAAAAGATCCATAGTTGTGTTGTACTCCTCATAATCACTTCTTCTTCTCATATACCCATTCATATGCTCAGTAAAATTCTCTAAGTTTAATACCTTATCCACAGTGTGATTGACATTATCTAAAATCCTTTGTAATAACTCAGTCTGAGACTCAAAACCAGAAGTCTAACCTCGTGATGTAGAAGCATGTGAAGTAGAGGCTCGAGAAGTATAGGCAGCAAAACTACTGTAGAATCTACCCTTCCAACCAAAAATAGAATGATGTTAATAAATCTTCACATTCATACTGGTAATGGGTTTTAGTGGCTGCAGGATCTCCTCCCAACTATCATATCTCACACTAACCTGCTCACTTAACGAAAAGATCAAGGATACAAATCCAAAACCTGCGGTAGTAGCATCAATGGCAGA
Organism: Phalaenopsis hybrid cultivar; assembly: GCA_002079205.1. Classification (NCBI taxonomy): domain Eukaryota; kingdom Viridiplantae; phylum Streptophyta; class Magnoliopsida; order Asparagales; family Orchidaceae; genus Phalaenopsis; species Phalaenopsis hybrid cultivar. The sequence goes on from JXCR01146332.1 coordinate 53,883, forward strand.
ACTAGTAATAAACTCATCAATCAATTCTTCAATATCAATCGAATTGGACTGCTAAATACAGTAATTCAGAGTTGCTCTCTCTTGAGTCACTTCACTCAAATGATTTTATAGGTAGCTATCGGCACTATTTTTGGTGTGGGGTTTGCCCGTAAGAAGCTGTCGGTCATCAGAATTGAAATCAGAAGGACGTTTTAAAAAATTTTATTTTTGAAAGAAATGAAGTCAAACTGACCCCATAATTTTCATAGTTTAAATGAAAGAGAGTTTTACCTCAAATCATGTATCTATCCCGAAGGATGAACACAAGAATTGAGGGTGAGACCCGATCAAATAAACTAGAGAAATATCTATCCCGAAGGATGAACACAAGAATTGAGAGTGAGGCTCGATCAAATAAACTAAAGTATCCATCCCGAAGGATGAACACAAGAATTGAGGGTGAGACTCGATCAAATAAACTAGAGAAAGTTATTGACCTCATAATTTTCATAGTTTAAATGAAAGAGTGTTTACCTCAAATCCTGTATCTATCCCGAAGGATGAATGTAGGAATTGAGGGTGAGGTTTGATCAAATAAACTAGAGAAAGTTATGACATGAAGGATGGACACAAGAATTGAGGGTGAGGCTCGATCAAATAAACTAAAGAAAGTTATGACATCCGTTTGGTCTNTTTGTTGTTTAAAGCTAAGGAAGGATTTATTGTTGTAGATATTCTTGCTGTTGAAGACGGTCGGGCTGCCCACCATGTAAGCTCCAAGCT
>JXCR01146334.1:0-18050 GCA_002079205.1 Phalaenopsis hybrid cultivar
TATATATATATATATATATATATATATATATATATATATATATATATATATATATTTCTCATTCTTTCTCCTGGAAGTGCCTATCATTCCTCATCCGAAGAATCAGTCTGATGAGACGGTAGAGCTGTAGCAGAAGAATTACCAACAATTATACCCACAATAAGTTCTAGTATATGTGAAGTATGAGTAGTCGCCTCTACACCGGATACTTCATGAAGATAGGGAGCTGCATGGTTCTCCTGATTATCAGTCTGAACACTATCATTTATCAGTAATAGTCCTTCAGCATTGTTTTCAATAGAGTTTGAAACTATAGGTTGCCCAACAGAGTCATCCAGCGTCACATCAATTGTAGAAACAGTAAGGAGGATCCACAGGGGCAATTAAATCAGACACCAAATCCTGTCTTGTGACGGTTTCCTCCCCAGATGAAACAGATATGTCCAGAGCAGTGAGGTTAGACCCATCCTTATCCACTTGAAACTTAGATTTCAATTTAGGATGGAACTTGTGGCATTTATCAAGGGTATGCCCAAACACCTTACAATTGGTACAATAAGAAAGTCTGTGTTCCATGACGATTTGTTGTCAATATCCATTATGAGTTATGCCGAGTCAGACTTCAGTTACATTAGGTAAAGTAATATCCATTTCCAAAAGTATTACGGCCAAAGAAGATCTGGTAAGATTGAAAGTGGGTGGATCTAGCTTCATAGAGTCCCCAAAAATGACTCCAATAGAGTAGAGAACCTGATGATGAAAAAAGTGCAGCTTGAGACCAGGAAGACTAAACATGATTTGGGTCAAAATCAGGAGATCACTTGAGTAACTTCATTGATTTGCCTGCAATATTAAAATATTTCATGTGGATTTAGTCTTAAATCACGGTTAGTTGAATCAACACATGTCTCTCATCTATAAGTCCCACTTTTCACTTGTCTACTAGCTTGAGATCATCAAGACCTTCTCTGATAACTTTCATAGGTGGGTGCCCCGACTGAAATTTTCCAATAAGAGAAAACTTGAATTTCTCAGTCATGGTTGAAATTTCTAAGAGAAAAAGAGAGTTGTTTTCTCGTCTTTCCTACTTCCCTTTTTAACAAAAAGACAATCACCTGTAGCAACACGACAATCTTTATAGCTTGAAAGGAAGACAGTCGCCGACTCCACCTGAGGATTGCTCACCACGTGAACAAAGGACGCTTTATCAGGTTCAACCAAAGAAGAAAGGAACACCATCAGAGTAGGGAGATCCACCTGCTGGAAGAACCCAATATAATAGTTGTCGGCGTCACCTGCTGCGAAGTCCCAAAAAAGAACGACACGCAGATGCGAACCGAAGCTGTCGGGCAAGGAGAGGATAGAGTAAGCGTCGAAACAGAAGAATGATGCAGACAGGCGAAGCTGCAAGCAACAAAATTGGGCGAGACGCAACTGATGCAGACGTGAGCGGTCGACGTCGAAGAGGCGGTAACGTCGGGACGAAGCAGAGGATAAGAAGCGAGAGTCCACGAAAAGGAGGCGAGGTGCGAGCCATCTCCTTCAAGCGACAAAATCAAATACGACGGAAATTGCCATTGAAACCCTAGCAAAGCTCTAGACCGCAACCGACATCTTGATTTATATTATTATTTAAAGGATAATTTTAAGTGTAAGTCATATAAGGATTGAAGTCATTAAGAAGTATATTTCTTTTATTCATTCATACATAGCATTTGCATATGATTTTAATGCATACTAAGATTATTATTGTTCAATAAGTTATGAAAAATTACTATTGAATTTAATTATTTCTTATAGAAAAAGAAAAATTATAGATTGATATGTCTGGCACGAAGAATTTAGGGTCTGTTTGAGACAGTTGCAGTTGTTAAAAGAACAGTTGTGAATCTGCTGAAGAAGATGTTACTCAAAAAGTTGTGGTGGCTGTTATAAAAAGAAAATTTTTTTCAAAAAGGTCATATTGCAGTATTCTAGCACCACCGCAGGTAGCCAAGGGTGGTGGCAAAATACATTTGCCAGCTACAATTTTTTGAGAACGCAGGCAAAACACAATTTTGTCAAATAGGAGAAACTGCGGTGTGGCACCACACAGTCGCTTCAAATGATCCCTTAGTTTATAGAACTACTGCTGATAGGTATTATGATTATAGTTTCTTTGTATTATTTTATTTCGAGTAGTGATACACTGTTATGTGATTGTTTCATATGTTGTCTGCAGAGTATAAATTTATTTTTGACTTTTTTTATTTCTATATGGTATATTTTGTGGTTTCTTAGTGAATCCTTTATCCATTGAAAGTTTCTATAAATCTTCAAAAGAGAAGCAAACTGAGTCTTATTGTCTTTGCCTTTCCTACCTTCTCTCGGATTCTTATTTGTAAGTTTTCCGTGTAGATTCAAGCATTGTCCTTCGTATGTCCATGTTTCTTGCAATGTTTGCACAAAAGACGATTCTTCTTTGGCCTTGACTATGGGAGGAGTTGTGAATGTACATAACAGAGCTTTCAGAGCTAGATGAATCCATATTTTCACCTATCATGAGCTACTTCCTACCTTTTTCAACTTCAACAAAAGCTTCCCTAGTGGGTAGGGAGAGGCTTCATACCCATAGTTCTTCCTCAGACATCATCTAAGTTCTTATTTAGACCAAATAGAAACTTGATCATCCTCTTCTTCTTCGCTATTACTTTATAAAATATAACATCTTGAGGGCACTGCCATATATAAATATCACATATATCTAATTGTAACCAATACTTAGCAAGCGTGTTCAAATATTAAGTCACACGCAACTCTTCTTGCCGGAGTTCGTGCAATTCAGTTTCAAATCTCAAAAAAATTTGCAAAATTTTCGATACTGAAATAAATCTCACAAGTTGCTTCCAAAATCTCATGTGTTGTCTTATAAAGCAAGAAATTTTCTACAATTTCTGTGGCCATAGAATTGATCAACCAAGACATGATCACATGATCTTGGATCTTCCATTCGCGATGGTAAGGAACTGTGTCCTCTCCAGTGAGATGTTCCTTGTTTCCTTTTTCACAAATATACATACACATTGAATAGAACGATTGAAGGAAATTATGGTCAATGAGTTTCCGGTTTGCGATGAAGTGTGAGAATTTTGGAGTTGTTTGGATAAAATTCTTGATCCTTGATTTAGATCTAAACTCCAAAGTAGAGTTAGAGATCTTCATTTCATACTTTCTTATAGTCCCAACACCTTTAGAGTTGAAAAAGCATCCTCGTTGATGTGCTACTGGTTGTGAACTTAAAATTGTTGCTTGTTCGAGCAACAGAGGGGCGGGAAGGAATGGCTCCTTTGTCTGCTCAAAAAGGATCGGTAGGGTCATCGGAAGGAGGTTCTGAATGCTAGCTAGCAATCGCTTACAGGGAAGAAAGTTCCTTGCGGGAGACACTACATGAAAGGAAGGTCTACGACTATAGAAGATCTAGTCCTGCAGAAAATCTGCTCTAGAGGTCATCTTGCAGAGAGAATTACAAAGGAAAAGGAGGTCGGAGCCAAGGCCAAGAAGGGCCTGGAAGCTAGACGACGGCTGCAGGAAGGATTCAAGCGTTGGTCTATTGTTGCAGAGGCTCTGGAGGCTGAAATAAAATCTAAGCTTTGCTCCTTAACTCTATATCATGAAGGAAGGTAGAGAAGATTGTAATACTTATTGCTCAATGATCAAATTATAACTCTCCTCTTTACATAATAAAGAACAACTAAGGCAATATTAATTACAATAATTTCACCGTACCAAAGAAAACATAACCCAAAAAAGAAAGAAATATGACATAATAAGAATATGAGTAAACAAAACTTATCTTGCTTGCCTTGAACCCCTTGACTATATGAAGATTTTTGTTCTTAAAATTTTGATGCACTAGTCTATTTCATTTCGCCAAGGTATAAATGGTGAAATCAATTGTCGATTCGTTAGCAAGGCCCGTTGTAAACCTCGAAATAAAAAAAATTATAACACAATAAAAATTAAACCGCATAGAGAAATAATTGCCTAATAAAATACAATATAATAATCTAATCTATTCACACAAGGAAATATTTATATTTTCTGGGTGTAAAGGCAAACGTAATGAAGAAATGATTGCCCAATAAAATACAATATAATAATCTAATCTATTTACACAAGGAAATATTTATCTTTTCTGGGTGTAAAGGCAACATAATGAACTGAAATCTAACACACCCAATTAAAATCATTGAGATAGAATACAAAGTTATATTGGAGTTAACCCAAACCAGAATAGAAAAAAAATAAATTTTATTACTAAAAACAAATAAGCGATTGCAACCAACACATTTGAAAAAGAAAATACAACACACGACATCCGAAAATCTGACATAGCACAAACACGATACAAATACTCAAACTATGATTAATCTCGGGATGGTGGCAGTGATCGGCAAGAGTTTAGCCCTTCGACGAGGTAGCAATTAGTGGGTGAAGGCTGCAAGGCGTGCAGCAGCAATGGATGATGATGGCGGCAATAAAGATGAGTTGCGGAAAGAGCAGCAAGCTGGAAGGAGGGAATGGATGGTTGGGCGGCTGAAACAGCTAAACAAAGTTATTTTCGGGCAAATGAAGGGAGGGGAAATATCGGCAGAAGCGACGGGAAAAGAGGAGGACTACAGGAAAGCAAAGGATGGTTGTTTGGGGTGGCGTTAGCGAGAACAGGTGGCTAGAATGGGAAAATGCAGAGGAAACAGTAAGGTACGGTTGTTTGGGTGCGGCTGCAGCAATGGAGGGCAAACGAGAGTAATGTGGGGAGGTTTAGAAAAGGGATAATGAAGATGAACACCACCTGGAAACCAAGATATATATACTAAGCATACGACATTTGAAGGGAAGAAGGGACATCGACGATTATCCTAATACAAAACACATCCAAAACTGAGAATTGAAACCCTAATAAAACGCATGTATAGTAAACGATTGAAAAGAAAAAAGAAAAAAAAAACATTTCAAAAAATATAAAAAAATAAAAAACAGTCGTCGGTTCGGTCTTCCTGAAGACGAAGCCTCCATAGCTAGTGTCCTGCATAGCACTTATTATCACGCATCAATCTCCTGAGGTTGAGGGAGCTTCGACATCCTCTATCAAAGCTTTACATCATCCTAGAACAGAATTAGGTCAGACCGATTGAAGGTAATGGCAATGTTACAAGCACATGGAAAGTCAATCATGTCGGCATTTTCATTCTAAAGCACATCCTGATGAAATAAGTATTCATCCTCCTATAACGCAATCTGACATGGAACTGCAAGTGGATGGGTATCCTTACGAACCATGCCCCGAGCCATCAAATCTTTAATTGGCTTCTTCTACTCTCTGTACTTGTCCGAGCGTATCTGGAAAACAAATGTTTAAGGGGGAATCAAACCTAGGATGAAATATATGGCAGGCTTAGTAGTTCCCAATAACAATCACTCAAGGGAGGTCTCTCTTTGTATGATAAGACTTGAATTCTACAGTAGGATTTTTCTTTCCCGCTAAGCTCCCATGGAAATTTCCAACAATGAAGATAATCCTTCATGTCTTCTCATCTGTTAGTGGGTACACTAATGAATTGAGTGTATTACCCATAATAACTCCATATGGTCTNTAGTTGTTGAATCGGTTCAAGTCTCTCATGGGCTTAGCTTGAATTACGCGCATTTCTCCCTTAATAATTAGACTCTAGAATACATCTTTTGTGTCATCACCTTTTTTCAGTGTCTACAGTCTCATTGTTCATTTCTTCAACAGCTACCTGATCAGTGAATGACATCATTCTCTTGGTTGAACAACTTGATTCAACATGGTCAAATCCATGGCACTTGAAACACTTCCTGAATACAACGGAATTGGGAATGTGAATCGGTTTCACCTGTTCACTCTAAACCAATGTCTTCGTAAAAATATGGCAAATCCAACTACACTTCAAAATTCAAGTTTTCCAATATTTCATGTCAAATCTTCGGAATATTGGTTTTTCATCTCGAGGTATCAAATGGAATTTATGTGAACCCTCTGAATGATCTTCTTTCTTCAAATTCATCGAGCCATTGTAGCACTCAGCAAAGTGGACGATATATCTCTTTCATAATAAACACTTGATCGATATCTGACACTTATCTCCTCAAAGGCATGATCATTAAGATTTGGATGGGAGTAGGTGGAAGGAGGTGTGTAATGATGATGTACGATTTGAAAAGAAAAATTAGAGCTGGTTGAGATAGGTTTGGGTATAGCAAACCCTAGAAACCCTAAAATAGTACTCGACTTGTGCAAAGTTCTAATATCAAATAATACCGGAATTAACCATAACAACAACATAAAAAGCAAATATTATTGAAAGCAAATAGGTGGTTGCAACCGATAAACTAGAAAAGGAAAATACAACACATAATATCCAAAAAGTTTGAAATAAGAAGGACGACATAATTACTCAAATTAGGATGGATCTTGGGGTGGGGTGGTTGTCCTAAACGACAAGGGTTTGGTCCTCCAGCCAGGTAGTAAGAAGAGGGTAAAGGCTGGAAGGTGCAACGATAGCAAAGAAAGGATGAGGATGGCTGTAGCGAAGGGGAGGAGTTGCAGTAAGGGCAACAAGTTGGAAGGATAGGAATGGATGGTTCAGAAGCTCGAACAGCATAAACAACAAGAAAAACTGTTTATGGGATGCTCCGACAAGGGGGAATGTCGGCTGAAGCGACGCGGAATGTGGGGGACTGCAGGACACCAAGAGGAAGGTTGTCCAAGGCGGCATCAGCGAACAGGTGGCTGAAATGGGGAAACTGCAGCTAAAACACTAATGTATGGTTGTTTGGGGGAGGTTGCAACAATGGATGGTAGCCGAGAGCGAAGTGTGGAGGATGCGAAAGGGGATGGAGAAGATCACCACATGGAAACCAACATACAACCTAAGCACCACCTGGAATCCCTGGATACAGCCCTCGAAAAGAAGAATAGAAGCCAGCAACTATCCCGACCCAAAACTGAGAATCCAAACCCTAATACAATACATATTTAAGGAAATGACTAAAAAGGAATGAAAGGTAAAGCGAAACTCTTTCAAAAATATAATTAAGAAAAATTGTCATCGGTCCGATCTTCTGGCAAGCTCCTATGGCTCGCATCTTGCATCGCACAAAACAACCCACGTCACAAAGTAGAATGCACAATTTAATATTCTTTACTGGTATAAAACTATAAATAAACACATGATTAAACAACTGCAGGGACCTTATAAACATAAGCGAAAAAAACTTACGTATTAATAGAACCAACCAAGTACTTTGGTTTCCATTTATCCAGATAACTTTTTTTCAAGCATATGTTTAAATTTATAAAATGAATACAAAAAATTGAGCCAACTTTCTAATTCAAGAACAATATTTACTAAATCAAATGCCTAGTAAGGAAATTCATGAATACCTACCAAAAAAAACTATGTTAACAAAAAAAATATCATTTCGGAACACTTCAACTTCACTAAGTCCAATTATTTGTTCAGGCATGATTGGATGGGACAATCTTGCTTCCGGATGAGCGCTACAGCTGCTCTTGTGCTCTCACAATTAAGATAGATTCTAGCTGTAACTATGACTGCGACTGCTATCTCTTGTGTGATCTACATAGGATGAGTAGTGAGTGTTACAATCAAAAGTCTCCCATCACGAATATTTAGGGTTTAGGATATTTTCTCATATAATGTATAGAAATATTATATTATATCATATTATAATGTAATAATTTTTTAAAATATATTCATCAAACAATTTTTTAGTCAATATTGTTTGCAAATGGGTGGCTTTGAAATTAATCTTGATTTCTATCAAGACACTTTGCAAATGACTTGCATCATGTTTTATACATTTTCCTTGTCATCTAAGATCAAATTGGCCAAAAGCTTGATACGGAGGTCAATTGCTTCCTCATATTACAGTGTCTGTGCATCATAGGCTATAATATAAAATGTCAAACATGTTAATTGCATCGTACATTCATTNTTTATAAATGGCACACAACTCTTATGTATTTGCATATTTACACACATATCAGTCATTAAATATCACATCAAAAAATAGCAATAATTCCACGTATTGAGTGAACACCTTTTCATACATAGGTATAAAGCACCAAAGTGCTCTGCAAGTAAATATGAAAGTTTAGGTGGGAAATATGTAAATACATAAGAATTGTGCTCTATGTATGTAAATTTTCCTTTTTATTTCCTATTTATTTCCGTACCTCACTGTTTTTTTTTGTAGGTTATTTTTATATCCTTCTTTGGCATGTCTTATTGGAATCGAGAGGCTTCGCCAATGCTGTTCAACTTGGTTTCTTTTGGAGCAAATTCTTAACCGAGACCACAATTGGCAAGTAAGGATTCCATTCTATTATCCATAAATCTAGTTTTCAATTTTGATATGAAGTACATGAGATTATTGTTGTTTAGTGATATGAATTACACGAGATTATTCTTGTTTAGTGGAACTCTATTGGGGAAAGCTATGGAAGAATCGGAGGAAATATGAATTTTCGAAGTCTTAATGTTAACGTATCTTCGACAGAGTACAACCCCGCTAAACTGCTTCTCAACGGGGTCGGATGGTCAATTCCGCAGTCGAAAGGAGTTCTCGGTGGCACAAATATGATGAATAGCAATCAAGAAGATGAGCTTCTACAAAGTTTATCTTCGAAGCCTTCCATGGCTCCTCATATCCTTGAACAAAATGAGCCATGGTTTTGGTTCCCTGGTCCGGATTTCAGCTGTGATTTGCCCGATTTTCTAGGTCGCAGTGGAAGCTTAAAAGAAGAATTTCCATGGAAGATCAAAGCTTCGATTCTGTACTCTGCTCGTGCTCATCCTGGTGTGCTGAGGTCGTTAGCGGTTTGTCACGATGAGGCAACAATTTATACTGGAGGGGTTGGTCCTGGATTCAAGGGAAGTGTTCAGAAGTGGGAACTCCCCAGAATGAGCTGCATATCTGGTTATTACGGTCATGATGAGGTGCTTATGTTGAGCCTTTTTCTAAGGGGTATTTGTATACATACCGCCAAATTTCTATCTATTTACATATCTAACACTTAAATTCTGTTTTTTTACGTTTATACCACCCAAAATTTTCATATCACATTCAAAATATCACTAAAAAAGGTTTAATGCGCCTTTTTAAACATAGGTAAATTGTATGTACAAATTACAGTTTAGGTGTTAAGTATGTAAATACGTAGGAAATGAGTGTTATGTATGTAAATCTTTTCTTAATTGCTTGATATTGTGCATCTTACCCTAGGGAATGGAACAATCGAGCATATATTCATTTACTTGTTGGAATCTTGACCTAACTCTCTTGAAGTTCTTAGTCTCTTTGCTAAGTCTTAAGGTTCAAAATAGGAGTAGGACATGAAGTGAACAAAGAAATCAATTCCATCCACTCAATGGCAAAATCAGAATTTGAGGTTTTGCCTTATTGAGGTGAGATGTATGACTTAAGCTGATTGAAACGTAAGCTTTAGACTAGATATGAGAAAATAATAAAAAAAATATTAATCACAATCTAACGTGGGACTGGGTACGAGAATTCATGAACGTGGGAGTGGGTGAATGATGCAGAAACGAGCGCCTAGACATGGGATTTCATGAGCGCGAGAGATCTGTGTTACGGAATGCTGGACCAGGCTCATCCATCCTTGGGAGAACTAACCGTCCCTTCCACGAGGGATTGGTGCCTCCTTTCCACAGTTAGAGTCAATCTTATCTATCTAGGATTTATATATATGTTTTCTTTGTTTTAAGTTTTCAGTTTTTGCTTGTGTTTCTTTCCGGAAAGTCGCCAACATTCCCTGTTTTCCCTTCTAGGTTTTATACGTGGTCAAGTGGTGCTTCAGATGTATCTCGTTTTGAGGTGTGATCCTTCTCTATTGGTCGAGTGGTGCTGTGGTTGTATCTCGCTCCCGAAGTAGTTATCCTTCCTAAATTCCTTCGCATCCCTCCCAATTGACTGTAATGCATTCTTCTTCGTTGCTGCCACTCCAACAGCCACAGCTTGGCTATTTTCCTGCATTTCCTGCTCTCCTAACCGTTTCTCCTTGCTGCCAGTCACCCAGAATCCTTCCAGTTCCAGCTGCCAAAATCATCTGTGCTGTTGTTCCAGCCACTTAGAACCATCCCCTTTCCCGCCACCTCACTGCCAGCTGTCCATAAGCATTCCTCTGACACCCCTGCTGCTGTCCCAGCCACCCGGAACCACCCCTCCTGCGGTCTTCTTGCTGCCAGCTGCCCAGAATCATTTTTCCTGTAGCCCTACTGCTCTGATAGCTGTCAGAATCCTCCTTGAGGCTTTTCTAGCCACTCTCGACCACCTCTAACTGTTGTTTATTCGCTGTCCAACCCACCTACCATCTTGCCTCTACCTTTCTAAGTCCCTAACAGCCACCACCACCACTCTAAATCCGCCCTAGTCATTTGTCATGTGCCGTGTTTATTGTTATTTCCATTTTTGTGGCGTTGGTTGTAACCACCTATTAGCTTGCAATAATAATATTTGTTTGTTTATCGTTGTTTGGGTTAATTCTAGTATCATTTGGCATCAGAGCTAGCTAACTCTAGTCCTATTCTAGAGATTCTAGCATCCATCAATACCCACCCTCACGATCGCACAAAAACCCATTACTTTGTTGGTTTTTCAAATCAACCACCCAAAAATTTTCTTTCCCACACTACATCATCCCAATATACCTTCTTTCACCTACCCAAGCTAAAATCACAACCATGACACCGAAGAGACAATTGTCGGAGACCGGTTCGAGTGGAAATGCCTTAATGTCGTTTATGAGAAAACCACAAAGAAATGTTTGGAACCTTCTATAGAGGGTTTGTTGTGGAAAATTCTCTAATTGGAACAGAGGCTTACCACCTTCGAGAGGAGGCAATCCGGAAGGGTCACCCATAGTCATAACAGTGACTTGTCAGATTGAAAGAATGCGGTGGATCCCTTCTGCCAGGCATATTTCAGAGATGAGAGTTGGCTTGAAATATCAAAAGAGTGGATTTTAAAGTAAAGATGTGTCTGTCATATTTTTGTGACCACATGAATCCGGAAGAGTTCAATGAGTGGCTCTGGACGGTGGAACATGTCTTTGAGTACTATGACTTCTCTCAGTATAGAATGGTGAAACTAGTCATCTGCAAGTTAAAGAAAAGTATGTTATTTTGGTAGAAAAATTGTAAGTACTTACTAGCGTGAGGGAAACAACAAGATTACTAGTTTGTCCAAAACAAAACAAGAGATGCTGCGCCATTACCTATCAATTCATTATCGACTAATGTTTAGACCCTATCTTCAAAAGTGGAGAGGCAACATCACCGGATAACCGCTAAAACTTAGAGGCAGATTTCAAACATAGGATCAAGCAACACGAGTATGCTCAGGGAAACATCCAAGCCCACGCATGAGGAGAAATTGATTCAGAGCGGAGAACGGGTGAGCCAGCCAAAGTTCCTAAATTTATCCCAAGTAGAAAGTGCATCAAGTGCCATAGTTTTGGGCACAATGTAGCAGATTGTCAAAATAATGGTACGATCTATTTAATTGAGTAGGGAGTTGTTGAAGAAATGATTAATGATATAGTAGGCACTGAAGAAGGTGAGAACACAAATGTGTACAAGATTTTAATTGATGAGGCGGAAAAACACAGTTCAAGCTGAGCCCATGAGAGAGACTCCAACATAATTATCATTGGTAGTCCAAGACGACTCTAAGTCTTAGGAACCAACACCAAACACATGCAACCCCAGATAAAAGAATTTCAGACTTTTTCATACACACACACACACACACACATATATATATATATATATATATATATATATTCTATTTTCTGAGTTGCCACTATTGAGTGTGGTCCAACATGTTAGAGACAAGACTCTTTTGTGCAACTTCGGGAAGACTATATGAAGTCATTTGGGTATTAAAATTAGTTCAGAAGTGCATCCACCAACAATTGATCAGACAAGATGGATGAACCACAACGTTGGAAATTGCCTTAGGATCTTTAGGAAAAAGAACATCATACAGTGGAATTCAGGTCCTTTAAGTGACAAAGAAGAGACCTCTCATGAGTGGTTAGACTTCATTGTGTTCTAGCCAGCCACATATTTTAGTTTAGAGTTTGTTACTCCAGACAAATTTGTTTATTGGATGCGCCTTGCCTAGTATGAAGAGTGGAAGGAACAAATTACAGATTTAATGGCCTGAGAGTTATATTGTGAAAATTTATGCCTATATGCAGCTCCAACTCAAATTATGCCAAAAGAGGATGAATACTTATTTTATTTGGATGTGCTTTAGAATAACGCATGTAGGATTGATTTACTATAAAGTTATAGTAACTCCACCACCTTTAATGGGGCTGACTTGACACTAAATCATGAGAAGTCAAAAACTTTTACATAAGAGGTTGAAGCTCCTCCCAATCCCGAGAGATTGATGTGGGAGCCTGGGTGCAAAAAGTCACTAACGCTGGAGTTGGGGAACGACGCAGAAACGAGTGTCTGGACGTGGGCTTTCACGAGCGCAGGAGAACTTCCGCATTCCGAAATGACTTAACTGAGTCGATCCAGCCTTAGGAGAGCCGACTGGGTCTTCCATGAGGGAGTAACACCTCCTTTACATATATATATATATATATATATATATATANGTTTCTATCTATTTACATATCTAACACTTAAATTCTGTTTTTTTACATTTATACCACCCAAATCTTTCATATCGCATTCAAAATATCACTAAAAAAGGTATAATGCGCCTTTTTACTCATAGGTAAAGTGTATGTAAAAATTGCAGTTTAGGTGTTAAATATGTAAATACGTAGGAAATAACTGTTATGTATGTAAATCTTTTCTTAATTGCTTGATCTTATGCATCTTACACTAGGGAATGGAACAATCGAGCATATGTTCATTTACTTGTTGGAATCTTGACCTAACTCTCTTGAAGTTCTTAGTCTCTTTGCTAAGTCTTAAGGTTCAAAATAGGAGTAGGACATGAAGTGAATAAAGAAATCAATTCCATCCACTCAATGGCAAAATCAGAATTTGAACTTTTGCCTTATCGAGGCGAGATGTATGACTTAAGCTGATTGAAACGTAAGCTTTAGACTAGATATGAGAAAATAATAAAAAAAATATTAATCACAATCTAACGTGGGAGCCTGGGTACGAGAATTCATGAACGTGGGAGTGGGTGAATGACGCAGAAAGGAGTGCCTAGACACGGGATTTCATGAGCGCGGGAGATCTTCTGTGTTACGGAATGCTGGACCAGGCTCATCCAGCCTTAGGAGAACTAACCGTCCCTTCCACTAGGGATTGGTGCCTCCTTTCAACAGTTAGAGTCAATCTTATCTATCTAGGATTTATATATATGTTTTCTTTGTTTTAAGTTTTCAGTTTTTTCTTGTGTTTCTTTCCGGAAAGTCGCCAGCATTCCCTGTTTTCCGATCTAGGTTTTATACTTGGTCAAGTGGTGCTTCAGATGTATCTCGTTTTGAGGTGTGATTCTTCTCCATTGGTCGAGTGGTGCTGTGGTTGTATCTCGCTCCCAAAGTAGTTATCCTTCCTAAATTCCTTCGCATCCCTCCCAATTGGCTGTAATGCATTCTTCCTCGTTGTTGCCAGTCCAACAGCCACAGCTTGGCTATTTTCCTGCATTTCCTGCTCTCCTAACCGTTTCTCCTTGCTGCCAGTCACNCGTTTCATATTTTCAAAACTAATCTATATCGAATAAGTTGACCGACACCCTCCCAATTGGCTGTAATGCATTCTTCTTCGTTGCTGCCACTCCAACAGCCACAGCTTGGCTATTTTCCTGCATTTCCTGCTCTCCTAACCGTTTCTCCTTGCTGCCAGTCACCCAGAATCCTTCCAGTTCCAGCTGCCAAGATCATCTGTGCTATTGTTCCAGCCACTTAGAACCATCCCCTTTCCCGCCACCTCACTGCCAGCTGTCCATAAGCATTCCTCTGACACCCCTGCTGCTGTCCCAGCCACCCGGAACCACCCCTCCTGCGGTCTTCTTGCTGCCAGCTGCCCAGAATCATTTTTTCTGCAGCCCTACTGCTCTGATAGCTGTCAGAATCCTCCTTGAGGCTTTTCTAGCCGCTCTCGACCACCTCTAACTGTTGTTTGTTCGCTGTCCAACCCACCTAGCATCTTGCCTCTACCTTTCTAAGTCCCTAACAGCCACCACCACCACTCTAAATCCGCCCTAGTCATTTGTCATGTGCCATGTTTATTGTTATTTCCATTTTTGTGGCGTTGGTTGTGACCACCTATTAGCTTGCAATAATAATATTTGTTTGTTTATCGTTGTTTGGGTTAAATCCGGTATCATTTGGCATCAGAGCTAGCTAATTCTAGTCCTATTCTAGAGATTCTAGCATCCACCAATACCCACCCTCACGTTCGCACAAAAACCCATTACTTTGTTGGTTTTTCAAATCAACCACCCAAAAATTTTCTTTTCCGACACTACATCATGCCTGTATACCTTCTTTCACCTACCCAAGCTAAAACCACAACCATGACACCGAAGAGACAATTATCGGAGACCGGTTCGAGCGGAAATGCCTTAATGTCGTTTATGAGAAAACCACAAAGAAATGCCTGGAACATTCTATAGAGGGTTTGTTGTGGAAAATTCTCCAATTGGAATAGAGGCTTACCACCTTCGAGAGGAGGCAATCCGGAAGGGTCACCCATAGTCATAACAGTGACTTGTCAGATTGAAAGAATACAGTGGATCCCTTCTGCCAGGCATATTTCAGAGATGAAGAACCCCTACCCAAAAGAGTTAGCTTGAAATATCAAAAGAGTCTGGATTTTAAAGTAAAAATGTGTTTGTCATATTTTTGCGACCACATGAATCCGGAAGAGTTCAATGAGTGGCGTTGGACGGTGGAACATGTCTTTGAGTACCATGACTTCTCTCAATATAGAATGGTGAAACTAGTCATCTGCAAGTTAAAGAAAAGTATGTTGTTTTGGTGGAAAAATTGTAAGTACTTACTAGCGTGAGGGAAACAACAAGATTACTACTTTGTCCAAAACAAAACAAGAGATGCAGCGCCATTACCTATCAATTCATTATCGACTAAATGTTTAGACCCTATCTTCAAAAGTGAAGAGGCAACATCACCGGATGACCGCTAAAACTTAGAGGCAGATTTCAAACATAGGATTAAGCAACACGAGTATGCTCAGGGAAACATCCAAGCCCACGCCCAAGGAGAAACTGATTCAGAGCGGAGAACGAGTGAGCCAGCCAAAGTTCCTAAATCTGTCCCAAGTAGAAAGTGCATCAAGTACCACAGTTTTGGGCACAATGTAGCAGATTGTCAAAATAATGGTACGATCTATTTAATTGAGTAGGGAGTTGTTGAANCTCTGATAGCTGTCAGAATCCTCCTTGAGGCTTTTCTAGCCACTCTCGACCACCTCTAACTGTTGTTTATTCGCTGTCCAACCCACCTACCATCTTGCCTCTACCTTTCTAAGTCCCTAACAGCCACCACCACCACTCTAAATCCGCCCTAGTCATTTGTCATGTGCCGTGTTTATTGTTATTTCCATTTTTGTGGCGTTGGTTGTAACCACCTATTAGCTTGCAATAATAATATTTGTTTGTTTATCGTTGTTTGGGTTAATTCTAGTATCATTTGGCATCAGAGCTAGCTAACTCTAGTCCTATTCTAGAGATTCTAGCATCCATCAATACCCACCCTCACGATCGCACAAAAACCCATTACTTTGTTGGTTTTTCAAATCAACCACCCAAAAATTTTCTTTCCCACACTACATCATCTCAATATACCTTCTTTCACCTACCCAAGCTAAAATCACAACCATGACACCGAAGAGACAATTGTCGGAGACCGGTTCGAGTGGAAATGCCTTAATGTCGTTTATGAGAAAACCACAAAGAAATGTTTGGAACCTTCTATAGAGGGTTTGTTGTGGAAAATTCTCTAATTGGAACAGAGGCTTACCACCTTCGAGAGGAGGCAATCCGGAAGGGTCACCCATAGTCATAACAGTGACTTGTCAGATTGAAAGAATGCGGTGGATCCCTTCTGCCAGGCATATTTCAGAGATGAGAGTTGGCTTGAAATATCAAAAGAGTGGATTTTAAAGTAAAGATGTGTCTGTCATATTTTTGTGACCACATGAATCCGGAAGAGTTCAATGAGTGGCTCTGGACGGTGGAACATGTCTTTGAGTACTATGACTTCTCTCAGTATAGAATGGTGAAACTAGTCATCTGCAAGTTAAAGAAAAGTATGTTATTTTGGTAGAAAAATTGTAAGTACTTACTAGCGTGAGGGAAACAACAAGATTACTAGTTTGTCCAAAACAAAACAAGAGATGCTGCGCCATTACCTATCAATTCATTATCGACTAATGTTTAGACCCTATCTTCAAAAGTGGAGAGGCAACATCACCGGATAACCGCTAAAACTTAGAGGCAGATTTCAAACATAGGATCAAGCAACACGAGTATGCTCAGGGAAACATCCAAGCCCACGCATGAGGAGAAATTGATTCAGAGCGGAGAACGGGTGAGCCAGCCAAAGTTCCTAAATTTATCCCAAGTAGAAAGTGCATCAAGTGCCATAGTTTTGGGCACAATGTAGCAGATTGTCAAAATAATGGTACGATCTATTTAATTGAGTAGGGAGTTGTTGAAGAAATGATTAATGATATAGTAGGCACTGAAGAAGGTGAGAACACAAATGTGTACAAGATTTTAATTGATGAGGCGGAAAAACACAGTTCAAGCTGAGCCCATGAGAGAGACTCCAACATAATTATCATTGGTAGTCCAAGACGACTCTAAGTCTTAGGAGCCAATACCAAACACATGCAACCCCACATAAAAAAATTTTAGACTTTTTCATATATATATATATATTCTATTTTCTGAGTTGTCACTATTGAGTGTGGTCTAACATGTCAGAGATAAGACTCTTCTGTGCAATTTCGGGAAGACTATATGAAGTCATTTGGGTATTAAAATAAGTTCAGAAGTGCATGCACCAACAACTGATCAGACTAGATGGATAAACCACAACGCTGAAAATTGTCTTAGGATCTTTAGGAAAAAGAACATCCTAAAGTGGAATTCAGGTCCTTTCAGAGACAAAGAAGAGACCTCTCATGAGTGGTTAAACTTCATTGTGTTCTAGAGTTTGTTACTCCTGACAAATTTGTTTATTGGATGCGCCTTGCCTAGTATGAAGAGTGGAAGAAACAAATTACAGATTTAATGGCCTGAGAAATATATTGTGAAAATTTATGCCTATATGCAGCTCCAACTCAGATTGTGCCAAAAGAAGATGAATACTTATTTTATTTGGACGTGCTTTAAAATAACGCATGTAGGAGTGATTTACTATAAAGTTATAGTAGTTCCACCACCTTTAACGGGGCTGACTTGACACTATATCATGAGAAGTCAAAAACTTTTACAGAAGAGGTTGAAGCTCCTCCCAATCCTGAGAGACTGATGTGGGAGCCTGGGTGCGACAGTCACGAACGCTGGAGTTGAGGAATGATGCAGGAACGAGCGTCTGGACGTGGGATTTCACGAGCGCAGGAGAACTTCAACATTCCGAAAAGACTTGACTGAGTCGATCCAGCCTTAAGAGAGCCGACTGGGTCTTCCATGAGGGAGTAACACCTCCTTTCCATAGAGGGACCCGATCCTAATTCTCAGAAGCTTATATATATATTTCCTTTGTTTTAGTTTTTTAGTTTTTGCTTGTGTTTGTCAGGGCAGTAGTCGATGCCCCCAATTTTTCCTTCTAGAACTGTATCCGATGGCGAGTGGTGCTCTTGCTATATCTCATTTTGAGATGGTGATTCTCCTCCAAGGGTCGAGTGGTGCTCCAGTTGTATCTCGCTCTTGAGGTAGTATTTATCTTTCCACAACTCCTCGGCATCGCTCCCGCTTCACTGCCACACACTCCT
>JXCR01146334.1:18298-30555 GCA_002079205.1 Phalaenopsis hybrid cultivar
GAGTACTATGACTTCCCTCAGTATAGAATGGTGAAACTAGTCATCTGCAAGTTAAAGAAAAGTATGTTATTTTGATAGAAAAATTGTAAGTACTTACTAGCGTGAGGGAAACAACAAGATTACTACTTTGTCCAAAACAAAACAAGAGATGCAGCGCCATTACCTATCAATTCATTATCGACTAAATGTTTAGACTCTATCTTCAAAAGCGGAGAGGCAACATCATCGGATGACCGCTAAAACTTAGAGGCAGATTTCAAACATAGGATCAAACAACACGAGTATGCTCAGGGAAACATCCAAGCCCACACATGAGGAGAAACTGATTCAGAGCGGAGAACAGGTGAGCCAGCCAAAGTTCCTAAATTTATCCCAAGTAGAAAGTGCATCAAGTGCACAGTTTTGGGCACAATGTAGCAGATTGTCAAAATAATGGTACGGTCTTTTTAATTGAGCAGGGAGTTGTTGAANAGAACCTAGTATTTATCCACAAAATATACCAGTCTCGAAGGTAGTGCATGAGAAAGAATGATTTAGAAAAAAATAAACAGCCAGCTACTGCCAAGGAAAATAGAAATCCAATCAGGAAGTTGCCATCTATTATGATAACTTAAACTTAACCTAAGCAAGCTCCCCATAATGAACATCAGAGCATATGACACTTTGGCCTATTTTCCAAGAATTTATTGCAAAACGATTCTAGCAAAAGACAAAAGCAATTGTGCAAGCCAAAAACGAGTCACAAGATAATCAGTGCATAACACTTTGACCTCAAGTTCAAGAATTTATCATTCATGCCCGAAATTGCTACAAAACAATCGGTTAATCACGCAAGCAGACATCTCGATCAAATAATATACAATTTTCTGCAATAATTTAGTTTACTAAACTGATCAGTCTAGTTTGAAGGGTTCAGATCTGCAGAATTGAAAGGTTCTAGAAACCTAATGTAGAAATAAAAAAACTACACAACATTTGTTGGAGTAATTCAGAGGCGAAAGATCCATAATCATGTGATACCAGTCGAGTGATTCATCGTTAATCTTCTTGTAAGTGCCCATGTTATTGTTGACAGACAGAGACAAGCTTTCCTTAGCCTGTATCCAAGTCATAAGCGATGGAAATCCATAATACAATTAAGGGGGCTTAACCATGCAAGATTTCCAAAGAATCCTCTAGTTCCCTAGTTAGATTGCATTACACTCTCCTAATAGCAATATCTATTTCACTAGGTGAATGTGTGTTAATATATTTGTTCTTATATTCAATGGTTAGAAGTCCTAGATCAAAAGAGGCTTTCACTTCAAATTTAATCATATCAGGAGTAAACTACGATCGAAAAGTTAACACATCAACATATAAAATTCAAAGCACAAGAAAAACATCAAGGGAGAAACTCATTGAGAAAATAATGAAAAAAACACGTCTTACATAGCAAGATTATGAAAAACATTCAACTACTCTGCATGAGGAAAAAACACACAGTTCCATCGTAAATATTAAGACAATGCAAGAAGGTACCAAAAACTAAAACCCAAGCAAATTGCACCTTGTGATATATCGCAATCCTTTCCATTTTTCTCCCTCGTACAAGTTCACACAAATCACTCTCTCAACTATCCAAGCTCTCAAAGAAAACAACCCTAGTAATCTTCACAAAAGAAAAATCAAAGGATAAGACCCTACAATTTACAAAGATTCTACTAAAACCCACGAAAACAACAAGCCTCAACATAAACTGGAGTGCCTAAATTGTCTCCCAAATAGCGTTAAATAGGTTAAGCTCCAACTGCCTCCGGTTACCTGCCAAATTAAGCTTAGGTTGAGCCCAACGTAAGTACGCCTGATTTTGGCATAGATGTATCAAAGTGTGGTGTAGCAACAGCGAAGTTTAGCATAATTCGCTCATCCGTTCTTTCGCACTTTAGTACACAGTTAGGCGACGTCAGTACACCAATCTTTGTTTTGGTTAAATTTTATATATTGGCTTCCTCTAGCTTGCTCAACACCTTTAACATGCAAAACATAGCAAAAACACCTTTAAAAAGCGTAAAATCATCTTATTGAGAAAATAAAACATTAGAATTCCACGGGAAAATACTAAAAATTTAATTTACATCAGTAATCAAAAGTTTCCAACATAAAAAAAGGGTTAATAATCATTGGTGATCAATCGCGGAAAAATAGTGCCTAGGGGGTGGCTCCCATCACACTTAAGAAAAAGAAGCAAAAGTGTATCACATTACCTTCTCTGTGGGACCATCACAAAACACAAATATTTAATATGATTCTCAATCCTTCACAAAAACACCTAATCATGACTTCTCCCTCACTTCCAATCATCTACATTCCATCTCCAGCACACCTAAGCCTTTTCCAAGTCCACGTCCAGGTGTTTGTGCCCCTTCCCATCTCAGAACATAATATTGAAGTTCATCCAAATCACAATAACAAAAGCAAATATTACTAAGCAAAAGCAACTACGGTTACAACCAAGACTCAAACATAACAAGAACACAAAAACAACACCAACATCCATCTAGGACTGGATAGGAGTATGCGTGGACAGGGGGTTCCAGCGCGGCAGGATAAACTCGTGCGGGTTTGAGGATCAGCAGAGAAGTAGGTAGCGGTTGCAGCACACAGCAGGGCTACATATGAGTTGCCGCTGCAGCAGATAGAAGGGAGGATCGGCGGCTGGAAACAGGGAAAAGGGTTGGGTGGCTAACAACTGAAATAAGTGGAAGGTTCGGTGGGAAGCCTCTCGCGGCCGGAAAATAGGGAGGAGGTAGGGTGGCCGATAGNAGGTATTTAGTTTTTGCTTGTGTTTGTCAGGGCAGTAGTCGGTGCCCCCAATTTTTCCTTCTAGAATTGTATCCGATGGCGACTGGTGCTCTAGCTACATCTCATTCCGAGACGGTGATTCTCCTCCAAGGGCCGAGTGGTGCTCCAGTTGTATCTCGCTCTTGAAGTAGTGTTTATCTTTCCCAAACTCCTCTGCATCGCTCCCGTTTCGCTGCCACACATTCCTCCTTGTTGCATCAACCCGATAGCCACATTGCAACTGTTTTCTTGCAGTTCCTGCTCTCCCAAATGCACTTTCCTTGTTGTCGATCACCCAAAATCCTTCCTCATGCATCCTTGTTACTGTTCTAGCTGCCAAAATCATATGTGTTGCTGTTCCAGCCACTAAGAACCACCCCCCTTGATGCCTCCTTCCTGCCAGCCATCCAAAAGCATTCCCCCAACACCCCTGCTGCTGTCCCAACCAACCAGAACCTTCCCCCTTGCCGCCTCGCTACCAGCCTCTCAGAATCATTCTTCCTGCAGCCCTACTGCTATGAAAGCCACTAGAATCCTCCGTGTAGCTGTTCCACCCACTCCAGACCACCTCTAACTGTTGTTTCACCATTGTCCAACCCACCTACCACCATGTCTCACCTTTCTATGTCCCTAGCAGTCACCACCACCTCCCTAGATCCACTCTAGTCTTGTGTCATGTCTGTTGTTATTTTTTATTTTCGTGGTACTGGTTGTAACTGCCTATTGGCTTTTGCAGTAGTAATATAAAAGAAATAATGGCTCCGAAAACTTCCACTATTCATTAATGGCATGGGCTTATATAGAGCATAGCAACATTTTAAAAATAAATCCCAAGGCTTCCTCTATATTTCCTTTTTACCAAAAGAACCCTAAATTAGATACAAATTTCAAGACTCTCCCCCAAGATGGGCAAAAGATATCCTCTAAGCCCATCTTGTTACATAACTTAGACAAATATAACGAGCTAAGTACTTTTGTGAGGCAGTCAGCTACTTTCTCCCAGTGGCTACATGAGTTAGTTTCAGCAGTCTGTTGTTCAGTTTTTTCTTGCTAAAGAATCTATCAATCTCTACATGTTTGGTTCTATCGTGTTGCACTGGATTGTTTGCAATGTTGATTGCTGACTTGTTGCTGCACCCCAACTTCATTTGAGCTCCTTAGTCCACCTTAAGCTCTATCAATAAGGCTCTGAACCACATCATCTCGACAACTCTCAAGGATGTGACTTTATATTTTACCTTTGTTGTTGACCTTGCTATTATCTATTGTTTTTTGTTCTTCCAAGAGACCAAGTTGCTCTCTATGAACATGCAGTATCATGTTGTGGGCCTCTTGTCATCCGCACAACTTGAACAGTCAGAGTCACTAAAGTCCTTAGTGTCTACATGTTCATTCTTTCTGATGATTAATCCTTCCCTGGTGCAGTCTTTAGGTACCTTAGAACCTGATATACTGCGTCAATATAGTCATTTCTTGGATTATGCATGTTGCGGCTCACCGCGCTCACTGCAAATGAGATGTTAGGATGTTGCCAAATTCATTAATGAAATGAACTAAGGTTTTTTAGAGCATTTTTTTATTATATGCTGTTTCGGTATTTTAGGTCAGTTTTTTGTGAGTTTTAAGTTGGGACAACTGTTTTATCTCTAAGTCTTTCCTTGTATGATTGTACCCTTGAAATCTTTGCATTTGCATTTCTATATCAAAATAGTTACTTAAAGAAGAGAAACCAAAGCGTGCACCTAGTCATGAGCAAAAGCAACTAGATCCTCCGTGGCTAAATGCACAATAGGAGGATCGCGAAGGATCGCAACTAGAAGAGTGATTGTATCCAAGTTTTCCTTTTTATGGCTGTATTCAAGAGAGAGCACTGCTTTGACTGTATCTCGTTCTAAGGTGGTGATTCTCCTCCAAGTTTTGAGTGATGCTCTTGTTGTATATCGCTCCCAATGTTGTATTTATCCTCGTCTTTCCCTTCCTCTCATTCCTCGCTTTGCCGCCACATATCTTTCCTCGCTGTAGTAGCCCATGGTAGCTGCCGTTGTTGTTCTTTTCTACAGTTCTCTTCTTTTCAGCCACCGCCTTTCCACAATCTCTATTCTTCTCCTTCCGAAAAGGCCACCAGCCCTCCCGCTGTTTCTGGCAACCCACAGCCTTCCGACCGCCCCTACCATCCCCTGCTGCTGCCTAACTGCAGTCCAGCTACTCTAATCATTGCTTATCTCCCTTTCCAGGCTTGCGGCCAGCCCAGCACAGCCACCCAACACCTGTTTTTCCCATTTTCTGGGCTGCTGTCCGGGCTGCCACCCTTCCTCTCCATTGGTATCGTCCGAAAAACAGTAACCTGTTGTTCTCCGGATCCCCAAACAGCCACTCAGAACCCCTTCACTGCCACAAACTTCGCCTTCCAACCACCATCCAACTATTCCACCTGCCTACCACAACTTCGAAACCCGCCTAACCGACCACCGCCCTTTTAGAATATAACCCAAGTTGAGCTGTGTCATGTCTATCGTTATTTATTATTTCAGTGTGTTGGTTGTAGCCATCTTTTATCTTTCTTTAGTAATAATATCTGTTTCCTTATAATTGTTTGCGTTAACTCCGGCATCAATAAAATATTACAAAATAAAATGCTTGATGAAACCCTTAACAGAATTTTTCTTGCATAAATACTTAAGCTTCCTCTGAGAACCTTTGAGAGTTTTGCCTACATCCATCAAAACCATCAAACACTAATATTGATCCAGAAACTTTGAAATGAATATTTCTTGCATACCTTTTTACTTAAAAAGAGTTGTAAGTGTTAAGATCCAAGTTAGAGATAATTATTCATCTTGCAGGATGTTATTTTCGCTAAGAATTACGAATTTTATGACCAAGGTTGGGTTCAAGGAAGCCTTGGAATGAGGGCAACTTTGATTTTCTAACCACCCACCCATCCAACCTACATAGCTTGGAGTAACGCAGTTTTTTTTTTCAGATAGATGTGGACCCTTCTAACAGAATACTTCCTTATGAACTTAAACCCCTACTACAAGGAAGCCATAAAGATAGAAAGAGTTCTGCTTTGAACCCAACATTTTTAACCATTTGAATTTGTGCAAGATTAGTTACCATGCAGCAAAGGCATGAACTTTTCCCCAAAAAATTAAACTTATTAGGACATCAACCTGCCTATTACTTTAAGAAAGGGTCACGATAATGCATCCAACATCCATGCTATAATTCTCTTAGCCTTCTTATTGCTTTAATAGCCAATTTTATCTCTCTTTTCAATTTTTCCTCCTCCCACAAAACCTTCCTTATCAAGATAAATAATATTAATATTCTAAGAACTATATACAAGAATCAATTGAGCAAAGATTGAAAAAAAAATCATGACAGAAGGAATGAGAGCCCTTAAAAAAATCAAACATGGGTGGTGGTGAAATTGCCAAAAAGAGAGAAATTAATTGGATGTGAGTATATAATATCAAATACGATCCAAATGAATCACTCAAAAAGTTATAAAGATAAACTCATGTCTAAAGTTGAACACTCAGACCTATAGAATTGATTATGGAGAAAATTTTCTACTCATTGCAAATTAAATATCATTCAAGTACCAACCTTAAATAATCTTCACAAGAGTTAGATCCAAAAATGCATTTCTATGTGTGAATGTTGACCTCATTTTTGGTGAGGTCTAGTCTTCCTCTTAGGGTTTAGGATCTAGCCTTAGAGACCTCCCTTTGACTATCTTAGAACCTTAGAGATGGGACCCGCCTCATTTTAGAAGTTCGACCTACTTCTTTCCTCTTTTGTGGTTTCGCGTGTGTGGTGTCAACTTCTAGCACTTAAAAGGGTGAAACCGGCATGAATAAACCCAAAAGGAATTCTTATAGGACCTTTTAAGTCTTAGGGTGGCCTTCTGCACAATTCGCACTCCCGCGCGCACAAACTTCGCAATTCGGAGAGTCGACGCGTCCGATCGCCTCAATTCGCATCGCTTGCACTGTTACTTGTCGAATACTCGAGTAAACCTTTTGAAACGATCGATCGCGGGTCGAAATTTTGTGAAATTTGAATTTTGACGCGTTTTTGACCCGATTGTCGACGACGTCGTCCGAGCGACCTCGGATGACAAAACGGACTGCACCGGCTCGTCCGGAACGTCGATTTTGCCTAGGGACGACACCCATTTTGTTATGACGCCGCGCGCGAGTAAATCACATATAATTTAATATATATATATATATATATATATATTTATATATGTATATATGTATATATATTAATTTATATAAAGTTTTTTTTACCCCTTTCCTCTTTAAACACTAAATCCCTAAACTCACGCACCCGAGCTTTGCTTCCCTTTCCCTCTCCCGTTCGCGTGCCTGACCCTTTCCCTTTCTCGTTCTCGAGCCGACCGAGCTCTTCCTCCTCCACGCGAGAGAAAGTTGACCTCGTTCGTCCTTGCCTGACATTTTTCTGCTTGCGGCCCTCCTTCCCGAAGCCGTGCCAGTCTCCTTAGGCTGTGTTTTTTTCCTTTTCCTGGTAGTTTGACTCTGGGAAGCTTGTTCCCTGGTACACTTGAACTACAATATCTTCTCTTCTTCCCGATGCTTCCCTCGCTGCCACTAGGCTGGCCGCTCGGTCCAAGAGGTTTCGGTGGCTTCGCCTTCTGTGAGCAGGGGGCGTGTCCTTTTCTTCTTTGGCCCGATTCGAGTGCTGTGGGTCGAGGGTGTGATCTCTTTTCTCTTCTTCTCTCTTCTCTGCCTATAAGCATAGTTCCTTTTGAAATTTTTAAGGTTGTTGGAGAAAAATTTGCAAGAAAGGTGAGTAGAAATATTTGGCTTGGGAGAATTCCAGGAGGAGATTTCTGTGAGAACATTTCTTTGAGGTGAATTCTTGTGTTGCAGTGCTTTACTTTGGCATTATAGAGGTACCCCTTTTTTCCCCCTCTTCTTCGGTGCTCTGTTTTGTTTCGGTTTTCCTCTCTGCCGAGCCTTTGAGCTTAGATCTGTTGGATGATACAGCATGCTAGTTCATTTTACTTTGACATATTGTTGAGATATTCACTTCAGATGAATTTAAAAAATGGAAATGTGGGCATGTTTTAAGAGCTAAACTTGGTTACTTGCTTAAACTAGGGAGGCTATGGCCTCTTTATGATTATTGTGGCATGCTTATGTTAGAAATATTTAGGGAGTTAAGACATGACTCTGGAGTGATATTTTGCCTCTCTTGCAAGCATGTTGGGATGAGTATTATGAAGCTTTTCACTTATTTTTGTTTGGCATGAAATATTGGAGAGGTTATTTGGCCTTTCATGTATGCTAGGGAGTGCATTTTACTGTTTTATGCATGTTTGGGGGCTCGATTTTGGCTTCCTGTGGCTTTCTCTGGCTTGAAATATATGCTATGAGAAAACTTATTTAATTTGGAAAGTGTTATAGCTTGTTCTGAGGGCTTGGTTTAGCTCCTCGTGAAATTTCTCCCCTATTCATATATTTGTTGGAATAATTTCATGCTTAGAATGTTTAGACATGCAGGTTGTTCCTTGGGCTTAAAATGACTAGATCTTTAATGTTGTATGGCTCGGTTTTAGCCCCTGCTGGGCTCGGTTTTGTTTTTGGCTTGATTTGGAGTCACGACTTTGGGTTTGAAATGGCTGGATCTTTAATGCTTCATGGGAGTCTGGATTTTAATATTGCTGGGCTCGGTTTCCTTGAATGGCTCGGCTTCAGGCTTTTGTTGGTGCTCGGTTTTCATTGCAGAAGCATGAGATGTTGACCTTTTGTTAAGGTGTTGAAGTTTTCTTTGTTAGCTTTAAGAAGCTCACTTTGGGCTCTTACTAATTTTCGATTTGTTTAGAAGTGGCTGAGATTTTAATTTCTATTAAAACTTGAATTCGTAGCAATGTTTAGGCTTTGTTTGGCCTCTGCTGGGCTCGGTTTGGCTTTGGTTGAGGGCTGTGTTTGCTTTGTTTGGCCTCTGCTGNTTAATTTTCGATTTGTTTAGAAGTGGCTGAGATTTTAATTTCTATTAAAACTTGAATTTGTATCAATGTTTAGTCTTTGTTTGGCCTCTGCTGGGCTCGGTTTGGCTTTGGTTGAGGGCTGTGTTTGCTTTGTTTGGCCTCTGCTGGGCTCGGTTTGGCTTTGGTTGGGGGCTGTGTTTGCTTTGCTTGGCCTCTGCTGGGCTCGGTTTTGGCATCCCACCGGTGTCTTAGCTCAAATATACGTGTGGTGGATGAACTTATGTTGGTTCGGAAGAACTCTGTAGTTGTTCTTGTGCATGGCATGCGTTGGTTCTATATTTTGATGTCTTAGGGGTATGAAAATGTTTTCTACTATTTTGTTGTAGCCCGAACTCGAACCTTAGCTGTGGTTCAGCCTTGACTTGATTTGAGAGCTTGGTTTGCTTGTTTTAGCTCTTACTCGAGAGCCCATGATTGATTCCTTAAAACTTGCCTTTACTCTAGAGTTTTGGTAGCCCGCTCTGCTTGCCTTTGACCCTTATCCGAGAGCTTGTTGGGTGGCCTGTCTTGTGTAATTTTTCTGCCACTACCCGAAAAGTGGCTTTGGTTATGATTTTTGTTGGCTCTAGCTGAGAGCTTGGTTTGCTTTGCCTTACCCTTACCCGAGAGGTGGTTTGGATGTGGTTTGCTGGCTTCGGTTCCTATTACTACCCGTGAGGCCCATTGGAGTTTCTTGAGCTTAATTTACCCCATCTTGTTGGGTTTAAATCATTTGAATGATTGTAGATAGAGCAAATTTGTTACTTTGAAAGATTGGTGATGTTTTGTACTCTCCTATGTATATCAAAACTTGTAGAGAATTGTTTTGGGTTTGCCCCGGCCGTGAGCCTCATTTGTTGTTCATTGGGTTTGCCTCAGCCGTGAGTTTCCTCCCCTTCTGTGCCTCGGGTTTGCCTTGGCTGTGAGTCCTACCTGCTGTTCAGCTCTTTGTAGTGAGCCCAATCGTGAGCATTTATTTGATTTTGTGGGAAGATTGTTATGCTTGTTTGATATGTGAGGTTATGGATTAAATTGGAAGTCAGAAGATTTTGATATCAACTTTGGGATATGGGGAAGATTTGCAAGCTTTATTCGGGAGAGCATTTGGTTGATTTGATTCATCCTACGTTTTTGGGGTTTGAAAAATCAACGCAAAGGGATATTTTATGTTTGTTAGGAAAGACCTCGGGCCCTACTTTTCTAAGTCTTTTCGATAGGAGTTTTTGAGAACTGATCCAATCTCCTTTTCGGTGTTTTAGATGGATCAGTGTCTCCTCTCTCTCACCCCATTTTTGTTCTTTTCTTTCCTTGCTTCTTGGTTCGGTTTTCGATGCTTATGCCTGATGTATAAGTGTCCACGTATAGCCTTTTGCTATATGTGAAACCATCAAGCAAGGTCGCAAGTAGTCATTTTGGGGCGTACGGTGTTGATGATAAAGACACACCGAAGATAGAGCTGAAAGATGTCCTATCCTATAACATCAAGATCCAGACATTTGATAAACAATAGGATATGGTTTTCTTCACCCACATAAGTCTAGAGGTAGTCGGCTCGAACCTCCTCAGGATGTTGGTAGTCCTACGCCTAACAACGTAATTGACTCGTGGACAACAAAGGAATTTCTAAAAAAAAAGTGAGAAAAGAAGATAAGTTTTGATAAACTATTTTCAAACAAAAATATACTTTTTACGAAACAAAAATTGATAACTCTTTGCATGTTTAAAAATTTGTGTGTATGTCAAAAACATAAAACGTATTTTAAAGTTGGTTGTCTACCTGACGAATACCTGTTTGGGTTGGGAAATAACCCTCTAAGTGAGGTTCAAGACACACTTCTAGACGAGTGGCGGGTTATATACATTCGGGTGACCGAGTAGCCTTCGTGGATCCTCGAGAATAAATATAGCTGAGTCTAGTCCCATACGAGTGCTTGCGGTCCCCCTCATCTGAATCTTCTTTTTGTTTTATTGAAGTTTTGGGACAGGGCACACGTGTTACTTTTTCTTTCTTTCGGGATTTCCCTAGGAGTTTTGAGGATTTTCTTTTATTTGAGTCTTTTTCGTTGATTTTCTCGAGTTTTCCGCTTTTCCTCGGGTTTTCTGGACGACGTTTCTTTCGGACTTTGCTTTTTGAGATGCATTTAGGTTTGCTATACTTAAGGAACATCGGATCTTACGAGCGTACATGTTTGCTTTACATTTTTCAGTACTTTATTTTTCTGCTTCTACCTGCTACTGTATTGTATAAGCATGTCATATTATTCTTGTTTTCTACCTGCTACTGCTCTTCCTGTAAAGCATGTTACACTTTTCTTGTTTCTACCTGCTGCTGTTCTTCCTATATAACATGTTATACTTGTCCTGTTTCTACCTGCTACCGTACTGTACAACATGTTATACTTGTCCTGTTTTCTACCTGCTACTGCTCTTCCTGTAAAGTATGTTACACTTTTCCTGTTTCTACTTGGTTCTGTTCCTCCTGTATGACATGTTATATTGTTCCTGTTTCCACCTGCTATCATATTGTATAGCATGTTATACTGCTCATGTTTTTACCCACTACTGTTCCACGTGCATTCTATTGTTTGTTCCTGCATTGCACACTTTATATTATATAACTTCAAGCATGTTTTCTTTTTGCATAGGATGTTTAGAGGACTACAACCATAGGGTCGTTTGATTTAACACTATAACTGGACACTCTAGAAAACTTAAACTCGTCATGTCGGGGAGCTTGGAGCTAACGCAGTGGGCAGCACGGCATCTTCAACAGCAAAACATGCCTTCCCCAGCAAAACCATCCCTTTTCCTAGAAATTAAACAGCAATCCATAGGATTTCGAGGTTGTTTGCCTAGCGCAACATAAATCCTCCACCTTTTCTTTAGGATTTTCGAGGTTGTTTGCCTAGCGCAACATAAATCCTCCACCTTTTTCTTTAGGCATTCGTATGGATTTCGAGGTTGTTTGCCTAGCGCAACATAAATCCTCCACCTTTTTCTTTAGGCATTCGTATATTGCTGTACGATTTAAGCCCTAACTCTTTCTAGGTTCCGAGGTTGTCGTCCAATACGACGTAAACCCTCATATATTCCAGGCGGTTTGTGTGACTCTCTCACGCAAATATAAGTCTTAATTAAATAAAATTGGCAGGATGAAACACTTTAATAATTTCTTCTCAAAACTAAAGCCAAATCATAGGATAGACTGGGAAGTCACTGAGGTTCTCCTCAGGATCCGTAGTCTCCCTTAGTTTCTCTTCATTTGGATTCCTCAATAATGTTCCAGATTCGAGTTTTTCCTCTTTCACACCTCTTCGCCCGATTTCGTTGAAAAGTCTTATCCTTTTGACTTCTTTGAAGATAGTATTCTCTGATTTTTATCGAAAGTTTTCTTAGGTGACTTCGGTCATTTAAGATGTAATTAACTATA